>NEWO01000015.1:1179940-1225323 GCA_003013225.1 Phalaenopsis aphrodite
ATATATATATATATATATATATATATATATATATATATATATATATATATATATATATATATATATATATATATATATATATATATACTACCGCAAGCCGTGGCCTGTTGGTTAGCGGGGTTTATTGTAAGTCCCATCAAGTCACGTGTTTGATCCCCAGTGACGTTAGATTCTACCGCAAGCCGTGGCCTGTTGGTTAGCGGGGTTTATTGTAAGTCCCATCAAGTCACGTGTTTGATCCCCAGTGACGTTAGATTCTAGAATATTTAGGCACATGACACGAGCTCTCATCAAGTATTTGACCCTCTCCCATCAATGCACATGAAAAAAATAATAAGTTTTTTTCTCCCTGATTTATATAATCAACATGTTAAGATAAACTTGTTATAGGGAGAAAAAAACTTATTATTTTTTTCTTTAAAGAAACTTCATCCATATATAGGCTGGCCCCCGCCTGCCGTTCGAGTTCCTGCACCCTCCCTCCCATTTCCCGGCAATTTGGCTCTGTTATTATCCCTTGACTCTCTGCTTGCGTTCCAAATTGCTTTTGAGGGTTTGGGAGAATGTACATCAAGGGAGGGGAGTTCGTAGGGTCGATTGAAGGTGCAAAGCTTCCTGTCGATGCGAACCTAGTTCTCACCTCCGATCCGAAGCCCCGTCTGCGGTGGACGGTGGAGCTTCATGATCGCTTCACCGATGCCGTTGCTCAGCTCGGAGGGCCTGAGAGTGAGCCTTCTGCTTCATTCTTTGTCGGTTTTTTTTTGTCTGTTGCTTAGATTTGGTCTATGCTGTTATTGCAGAAATTTTAGGGTGTTTGGATTGAAACGTAGTTGTTTTATGGTTTAATCTCAGGAACCTTGGAATTGGTTAGATTGGACGTCTTAGATTTCGGTTTCATTTGGAAATGTTATATTGTTGACATGGTTTATGCTGTTCTTTGTGAAATAAAGTCGTGCAGATGAACAGGTCGTGAATGGTGTTGTTCAACTCGGTGACGCCATAAGTGAAATATAACACTCTTTCTCGCATACTTCCTCTGTTATTTATCATTCTGATATGCAAGAAATCTTAAATTGTTAATGAGAAGAAGAACTGAAAAGGTTAACAGAACCAGACCGCAGTTATTCAGGATTGCGTGGTTGTTTGTATAGTCTTTTTAATCTAAAATGTGGCTGGAGGATGCTAGGTTTGAAAGCTGGGTAGGAGTTTTTAGGGGCTTATAACCCTGGTAGAGTTGAATCTGTACCGATATAGAGTGCCTAACTGAAGCGTGACACTTGATTTTGCTCTATGGGTATGAAAGAGTTTATCCAAGTTTTGATGCCGCCAGCTTCAAGCTTGAGTTTAGAGCTCGAGCTCAGTTTAATGAGTTCATGCTACCTCTCGGGTTAGCTTGTCTTCTTGTAATAGAGAGAAGATGAATGCAAATTTACGGAGTTTTGTGCCAATGAAGTCATCACAAGAACTAGAATATTTGAGAGAGAAGGGATCTAAGATTTTAAATTTTTTAGAACTTCTAATTTAACTCATAAATTTTTAATTTTTAAATTGATTTCATATTAATAATTTTAAATGATAAGTCTCAAGAAGCAATAATTCAAGTTCAAGTTGACTCATGCTTAGCTCATTTGCTTATCGAGCTCATTTTACAACTAGATTTTTGGGTCGAGCTTGTGCTAGCTCATCAACCAACTTAGCTTATTTATACGCACGGTTGTAATTTAATTGAGGTAACTCGAGTACTACTTTATTCAAGCTCATTTATTTATTTTCTTATCGAGTTTGAGTGGAACTTGAACCTGACCCGAGTTTTATATTTTTTTATCAACCTTATTTTATAGTTTCTTTATTGATTTGAGGTATAATTGTGCCTAACTAATTATCTATTTGTTGCTAATAATTTAAAAAAAAAATTAAAGTCATGCTATGTGTGAATACATTTATAAAATTTAATTAAAATTGGAATAATTTACTCGTTATTTTTTAAACTTGTTCGATTAACTTCAATTATTAATAAGAAAATTTTTAATCTATAGATCTAGCAACTTTTTGATATTTTCATTTTACTTATTCCTATAGTTGTCTACATAAAATTTAAAATGAATTAAAAAGAAAAAAAAATAATAGAGGAACATACATTTAAGCTGTTGAATAAGCAATCAAGCCACATTAAATGAGCATTTTATGTGAGTTATTATCAAGTTATATAAAGGAAAGAAAAAAAAAGAAAAAAAAGACATGTTCGCGTGTATAAATGTTCATGGTTGTTATTGAGCTTTTAAAATTTTTTCGAACTTGATCAAATATTTGAATAAATAAACATAAATAAGTCTTTTTAGGATTGAGCATTGTATTATTCATAGTATGCATTAGTTCGTTACAACCATAATTACACCTCTCCTTTTCTCTTTAATAGAAGTTAATTCAACCATACTCATTTTTCTTTAGAGCTGACAACTCAGGTCTCGTTTATTGTTAACATAGTTTATATTGTGCTTGAGATGTTCGGTTTGATCAATTTATGCTAGATGTAGAGATTTATTTCCTATTATTGTCTTTATCCTTTTCAGATTCTTTTCCACTTATTTTAATGTTTAAATTTTCATACCTATTTACATGAAAAATTTGAACATAATTTAGAGCCAATTACAAACCCAAAATCATGTATAATATCTTTTATTATAAAATTCATGTGATGAACGATAAAATGAACAAAAGAACATATAGATTTTATGTGAAAAATCTAATATTGGAAAAATCACTTACAGAAGAGAAGAATGCATTATGTCAAATAAGAAATTACAAGTGGAGAGTTTTGGATAATATAAAACCGAATAAAAGGGAAATATAAATTTTTACATGTACAAATAAATAGAGTTATTTATAAAATTTTGAAGGAAAAATACGGAAGAGCTAGTCAATAAAACAAGGGCATATTGATTATAATCTGAAAAATTATTATAAGATTAGTCAAAAGATTGAGGTCTTCAATCCTTGTGCTCACAATTTTTTTATGAGCCTAATGCAACCCACCGAAATCGGATCACAAATTTAGCAATTTTTTTATATTAATCCCCACTAAGATCTAAAAATATAAAAGCTATTGGATTAAGATATTATCATCAACAATAGGTTCTTTTATCATGTCCCTCAAGAAGGCCAACAAATAACTTTGGGTTGATCCCTTGGTGGCCAGCAGTCGTCGTCAGTGTGTTGGAGCATATGTTAGGTGATAGCTGATTTATATTAGAGCTGAGAAATAGTCGTTAGGTTGCATCACATGTTTAATGACAAAGGAGGTCAGATGAGACCCGTTCATTGATAAGGGCCTATGGTGGTGGTGGAGGCTGCAATTGGTGGGAGATGTTGAGGAGACTAGCTTTCATGTTTTAGACAACAATTTACTTGAGGCAGTTGAAGCTTTTTATCAAGTAGGTTAGTAGCATCAAACATTATAGATCAAGTAGGTTAGTAGCAAACATCAAGTAGGTTGGTAGCATTTGTTGATGTCAATGTTGTCAAGGTTGGATGAAGCGTAGGAGAAAGGAACCATGGGTGAAGAACTTGTGGTTTGGTTAGGTTAGTTATAAAGAAGAAATGAAAGGTATAAGATAATATTTTTTAGGTAATATTACATCATTATATGATCTCATATTGATGTATATATTCAAATATTTTTTTATTGTATTCATCTTTGGAGTCGAGGAGGCTTTAAAGAAAACCAAGGGTGGAAAGTCTGTAGGACCTGATGATATCCCAATTGAAGTGTGTAAATATTTGGGAGTTTCTTGGCTTACTAAACTCTTTAATATTTTTTTAAAAACTAAAAAGATGTCTGAGGAGTTGAGGAAGAGTATTTTGGTCCCCATTTTTAAGAATAAAGGGGATGCACAAGAGTGTGCAAATTATAGAGGAATTAAGTTGATGTGTCATAATTTAAAGTTATGGGAGAGGGTAATTGAACATAGGTTAAGACGCATCACATAGATTTCTCATAATCAATTTGGATTTATGGCGGGCAGGTCTACTATGGAAGCTATACATTTATTGAGAGGTTTGATGGAGAAGTTCAAAGATAATAAAGAGAATCTACATTTGATTTTTATTGATTTAGAAAAAGCTTACGATAAGGTTCCAAGGGATATCCTTTGGAGAGTTCTCGAGAAGAAAGGTGTTGATATGACTTATATTCAAGTGATTAAAGATATGTATACTAAAGTTGTTACTTGTGTTCAAACTGAAGGAGGATTGACCAAATATTTTCTTATTTCTGTTGGATTACATCAGAGATCGGCTTTAAGCTCATATCTTTTTGCTTTAGTTATGGATGGTCTTACTGGACATCTACAGGAGGATGTACCTTGGTGTATGCTTTTTGTTGATGACATTCTTCTCGTGCATAAAACGAGAGAAGAAGCCCAGAAAAACTTGAATTATGGAGGTCTACATTGGAGTCTAAAGGCCTTCGTTTAAGTAGAACTAAAACTGAATACATGGAATGTAATTTTAGGAGTAATAGCTCTAGTGACAGAAGTGTGACTTTGGGTGATCAAATTATTAAAAGGTGTGAACATTTTAGATATCTTGGGTCCGTTGTTCAAAGCGATGGTGATAGTAGAATTCAAGTCGGTTGGTTGAAGTGGAGGAATGCTTCAGGCCTTTTGTGTGATAGAAAGTACCGCTTAGACTGGAAGGAAAATTTTATAAGACGGTGGTGAGACCTGCAATGCTCTATGGCGCTGAATGTTGGCCTTTAAAAGAGAAACATAATAATAAGTTAAGTGTTGCCGAGATGAGAATGATTAGGTGGATGACTGGCTTTACACTTAGAGACAAAATACGAAATGAATATATTCGTGATAGGGTTGGTGTAGCTCTTGTGACAGACAAAATTATAGAAAGTTGTCTTTGATGGTTTGGTCACATTAAACGTCGACCATCTGATGATCCAATTAGGAGAATAGATGTTTTAGATTTGACTTATGTTAAGAAAGGCAGATGTAGACCTAGGAAAACTTGAGCTTATTGTATTAAAAATGATCCTAATTTACTAGAACTAAATGAAAATATGCACTAAATAGGACGCAATGGAGAAAAAGGATTCATGTAGACGACCTCACGTAGTGGGATTAAGGCCTTGTTGTTGTTGTATTCATCTTTGGAGTAGTGTAAAGGTATCTCTTTGCCGTGAACATAAGCGATGGTTGAGTCATGTGAATCTTCTTGTCCCTTTGTTTTATGGTATTTTACACATGCTTTTTATTGCTTTTGCACAGTTTCTTTTCCCTAATAGATGGTCTGGAGTGTGATTCAGCAACCTGAAGTTTTTTTGCTAGTTTCCATTTAATTGTTTTTTTCATCTGCCAGTCTTCTCATTAAGGTGATTAGATCTGCATGAATTCTTCGATTTTATCAGAGTGTTTTCTTTTTCTGTAATCCATAATGAAAGAACTTTACGGCAAGTTTCAGAGGCATCAATGAAAATTGTGTTCCTGTTAGGGCATTTGTTCCATGCAGTCAATGCTTTTAATCGGCATTCAACTCCTTTTACATCCAATGCACAAAAATTAAGATAATTTTTTGTTCCTTTTAACGTGCTCATGCTTCTATATGATGCCTCAGTTTTCTTTTTTTTTAATTCCTTAAATTTGCAGAAGCAACACCGAAGACCATAATGAGGTTGATGAACATAAAAGGCCTCACACTTTATCATTTAAAGAGCCATCTTCAGGTTGTTCATGGACTAGGCATTGAGTATGCTCTTCCTATTTGAAGAAATCATATGAAAGAGATGAACCCATTTGAGTCTGTTAAAGTGCTTAAACTTCCATACATTCTCATAACAGCTATCTTTGCTTATGCAATAAAAATATTTTTAACTTAAATGACATTTTTATGATAGAATGGATGTTGAAGTGTTTAAATCTGTTTTTTCAGATTCATTACTTCATATTATGAAATGGAAGCTACAAACTAATGCCGTGTTTTTTTTTTTTCTTTTTTGCAGAAATACAGAATGGGGAAGCAATCATTAAAAGAACTTGAAAACACTAATGATGGTCTCTCTCTCTCTCTACACTCACACACACACATATCTATTTTTCTATCTCTCTCTCTCTCTACATACATATATACGTGTGTGTGTGTATATATATATATATATATATATATATATATACATACATATATATATAGATATATATATATATATATATATATATATAGATATATACATATAGATATACATATAGAGATACATATATACATATAGATATACATATAGATATACATATATATATATAGATATATACATATAGATATACATATATATATACATATATATATATATCTTTAACACAAACACAGAGCATTTATGTTTCCACTGCCCGTGTGTGTGCATTAGCACAAGTTTTCTTTCATTTGTATATGACAAACCATAGAATGGGCTATCAATCAGGAATAAAAGAAATCATAATAAAGAGTTTCCTTCTTCGCAATAATGCAAATAAGGAAATATTATATTTGCACGGATTCTCTCCTTTTTAACTAAATATTTTGATTATGAATATGTATTAATTAAGTTACTTAAATTAGATTATACTGAATATTATGTACCTAAAATAGATTGTACAAATTACTATTTATTGGAATGAAAGCAAAGAAAAAGACATTCAGCCTATTTGCTCAAAATATTGTCATGGGCAACTAATTGATGCATTTTTCAATGATAAATGAACAGTTATTATAATCAATATGTTATAATATGATTTTTTTTAAGTACTCGACTTGGTTTAGGTGGTCCTGCCAAAGCTAGTGCTTCCAATGGTACTCACATGGGACTACATTCAAAACTAGCGATTTTTATATGCTGCTTATTAGCAGGTGTCCGGATATCTTAGCTAGTTAGTATTTGAAGTGAAGTGCTTTTTATGCGAATCGCTGTAAATTTTCATATTCAGTTTTTGTTGTTGTTGTCGTTCATACTTTTAAGGTATTCTTTTTGGTTACTTTGGACTAGAAGAACTGCACCTTCAGGGCTCGTTGAATTTTTAAAGAGTAAGTATGAACCTATATTCCAGGAAAGAAAGAAAAAACTTGTATTTTGTTTGTCATGTTAGGAAGATTAAGGATATTGACCATGTGTGCAACATGATATAGATTAATCACTTCATGGAGAACAAGTATATTATGCATGGATATGTATTGAGTGTAAAAATATGTTTGCAAGTCATAATCAATGGCGGAACCAAAATGCCAGGGAAAATAAAAAATCAGCTAAAAAAATCGAATTAAAAATTTTACTTTTTCTCAGATAATATAAATAATTAAATAAGATGAAATAAAAAAATATCTAAGATTAACACAAAATTTAAAAAATACCTCTTTTAATGTAGTCATTATGATTATGCTTCTTAAACTATGACCAACACTTTATAATGATATTTATTCCGGTCTTTTTTCATTCAGCCTCTGGTGTTTTGGAAAGCCGTGGGAGCAAGACCTCTACAGCATCTACCCAAGTAACTGAAGAATTTAATGAGTAAGCTCACTTAGTATATTTTTTTAATCATTTTTTTAATGCATTTTTCTATCAAAAGCAAATTATATGTAATTTCACGTGCAGTGGGTGTAATGAGGCCATGAGAGTCCAAATGGAACTTCAAAGAAGGCTTCATGAACAATTGGAGGTTAGTTGCCTCAGTTGTGAAGATGACCATTCATTTGTTGGTAAACTTAGGAATATCTAAACCACATTACATCTCTAAATCAACTTCCGTTAGATACAACTAAAACATATGTATTTATAATGAGAATGATTGATATGCAAGGATTTTAAAAGCCAACCACATTCTGCAGCTGCTATTACGATATCTTCTCCAATTTTCTGCCCTCATAAAACTCATCTTCAATTTTTATTCTCCCACACTATCAATATAATAATTTTGAATTACTTCATAGTTATACCACAATCTCTCTTAGTATTTTCATTTTGGCCTTGCTCAAGTAAGTTGCTAGTTTTTTTTTTTTTTTTGGCAGCTCTCAGTTCTATTTGTAGCATAGGTGGTTATATCATCATTTGATTAACTTTTCCTTAAAATTTTGTGATATTTTCATTTTACAGACTAGATAAGAAGCACTTATCTGTTTAAGCATCCATTATCAACTTAAAAATCACAACCTTATTTATGTCCTTTTTTTTCTACAAGATTTACATACATACCATTCAATTCCTATGTATTTATAAATCTAACGGCCAAACCTCAATTTTTTAATATGGTGGTATTTTTGATTTGATATGAATGATTTGGGTGGTATAAATGTAAGAAATTAAAGTTTAATTAACCTTAATCTTTTCCGTAGCTATTATTTGACCATTCATCGCTATTGAACTTCCAAATGCAAAGCCACTTTGCCACCTAAGGGACGAATCCCTAATAACTCTTAAGGACGGGAACACTCAAAAATAAATCAGTAAATTAATAAGAGCAAGTTACATGTTAAGTTCACAACTATTCTTATAACATTTACTAGCTCGACAGATAACTTGTGCCATGCAAGCGCAGTATTAACAAAATTTCAGTGCCAGCAGCCAATGTGTTGGAGACTTGCGCCTTCATCTCATTTAACAAATATCACGCTTGCACTAGTATTGGGTTTTTTTAGAGAGCAGTAATAATTAATAATTTCTGCAGTTTCTTATGATTCCTTAAATGTGGTTGCACAGCTTAAAATAGTATGGAGATAACATGAGACAGATGATAGGATGTTCAAATTTCTAATAAATTGCTTTGAGAGAGTTTGCAAAATCGTGGAGTTGTTCGCCAAGGTTAAAATTTATGTAAACATTGCAATGTTTTAAATGTTTTGTTGTTTTAAATTTCATAGAATTTTAGTTTTTTAAGCTTAGAGTTAGTCATCAGATTGTCTTTCTACTTTGAAATGCTTATATTAGATTGTTTTAAGTTCTTGTCTATATTAATCACTCACAAATAAAGCAATATTCATATACAAAGTATAATTTATCCTTCATTCAATCTACAGTTTTGTGAGATATATCAAAGTGATTCATTGGAAACATGAACATCCTATAATCTGTCTCACTGCAGTTTTTCTAGATATATCAAAGTGATTCATTGGAAACATGAACATCCTATAATTTGTCTCAAACTCTCCTAATATCATTTTAGATTTTCTAACTAAAAAAAAAGACACCGCAAAAACCTACCAAAATTAGTGATGCTTTATGAAATATTGATGCACCTCTAGCCACGTTTTCTACACATGGTCACAGATATCCATCTGAGTGGGCAACTTGCACTTGTGTGATAATAAGAATTTTTGGTGCATTTACGTACATACCACCCAATTCCTATGTATTTATATATCTAATGTCTAAAATTTGATGTTTACATTTATATCATCCAAATCTTTCGTATCGGATAAAAATTACCACTATCTTTAATTTTTAAAAAGTGAAACACCTGTCCTCAAGATTTGTACCTTCACCTGTATCAATTTCATTGTCTCGTACCATGATGTGGCTCACTCTCGCCATCAATCTTTGTAGATTCCAACTAAAATTGAACATAGCTCCAGTTTCTCAATAGTGACCGCCTTCATCAACATATATGCAGGATTTTGAGTTGTGTATATTCTCCAAGAATAACTACTCGTCTTTTAGAAGAGAGCATATAAAGTAATACCTTAACTGAATGTATTTTGTCTTGACATGAAGAACAACATTCTTAGCAAGACAAATTGCATTTATAATATCACTATGAAGCTTTCCAATTCATTGCTCCTTGCCCAATTATGCTATAAAGCTCTATAGCCAAATTATCTCCTTTCTAGTCTAAGTGATAACAATGTATACGACATTTGTAGTTGAAAGTGCAACAGTCTTCTGCAGTTTGGAAACCCAACTTATTGCCGTGTTTCCCCAAGTAAAGATATGCCATGTTGTACTTCTACCATCCAAATCTTCTGTGAGATTTCTATAAATCCTTATAGACTGATCCTTGTACTTCCATAGCAAAGTGTCATGTTTACTGTTGCTTTGAAATACCTGAGATTTTACTTCATCGTCTCTCAATGATGACTACTTGGATTTCCCATGTATCTGCTGATCACTCACACTGCACATGCAATATCTGGTCTACTACAAATCATAACTATATCAAACTCCCAGCTGTTGAAGCATATGAGTTCTCCCCATATGTACATGCTCTGCTTCATATTTAGGTGATAACTCTTTAGATAGCTTGAAGTGACTATCTATGGAGGTGCAAACTGACTTTGCCTTACTCATATTAAACTTCTGTAGAATCTTCTCAACATACTCTACTTGAGATAACTTCAGTTTACCTATATTCCTGCCCCTATTGATTCTCATATCGAGAATTTTTTTTTGTTGGATCGAAATCTTTTATCTCAAACTCTCACTTGATAATTATTTCTTTTTAATTCCTTGATTTTCTTCATATCTGCATCTACAATCAGCATGTCATCCACATACAAAAAGAGCAAGTTATATTGATTACTGAAGTGTTTCATGAAGCAACAATGATCTGTCTGACACTTCATATAGCCACTGTCTTGACATTAATTTGTCAAAACTCTTGTACACTTTCTCGCGGTGTGCTTCAAGCCATAAAGGCTCTTCATCAACCTGCAGTCAATTTTCTTTCGTCGTAATCTCATAAGCCTAAGGTTGCACCATTCTCCATGTAACAAATCTATTTTTACATTCATTTGCTCTTGATCTAGATCTTCTTCTACTACTATACTCAACACACCTTTGTCTGTTATCGCTTTTACCATCGGAGAAAAAATCTCCATGTAGTCCACATTTGTTGAAACCCTTTCACAACAAGCTGGCTTGTAATGTCTGCTACAATTTAACTCTTCTTTCAACATGTAGACCCACTTATTGTATAGTGTTTTTTTGTCATCTAGTAATACCGTCAAATCTCATGTCCTATTTCACTCCGAAGATTGCATTTCATCATCTATGGCAAACTCCCACTCTGTTGAATCCTCAATTTGAGTGGTCTTCTCAAAGCACTCTAGTTCACAACTATTAGTTAGCAATAAATAATGTAATGAAAGAAAATACATGTATGTCGGCCATATCACTCTGTTGGACCTCTTAACTTCAAGAGCAAATGACTGAGGAATTTTGTGTGCTTCATCTAGTTGAGCACTTCTTTCTCTTTCCTTCTGATCGTCACTATCTTTTATTGCAACATATTTGAATACTTAATAAGTAATTGATGGAAAATTCCAAGTGTTGCTCGTGTCCTTGTATATCTTCATTTCATTGAAAGTGCCGTCCCTGCTCCTGTTAATTTTGGTCCTATAACTTGCTCCCCAACTCATTTAAGCCATTCTCAATGAATGCACACTTGACAAATTTCGAGTCAAGCTTACTCTTAGATCTTATATCAACATAAGTAAATGCATAACATTCAAATACTTTTAGATGAGATAGATTTTCCTTCTTGTCACTTTAAGCTTCTTCAAGTATGCTTTCCTTCAAAAAATATTGATGAACTGCACTTAATCAAATAAACAACAATATTCATTTTTCGGCCCAGAACTATTTTGGCAAGCATACATGCAACCTCATGCTCCTTTCAGGCTATCACGCTTCGTGATTATTTTATTTATTCGCTCAACTACTTCATTCTACTGCTGTGTTCTTAGAACATTGAACTCATGCCTGGTCCTCTCTGCATCACAAAAAATTCTAAACTTTTTTATCACAATACTCGTCTCAATTATGTAATTTGACACACGTCAATTTCAACCATATCTCATTTTCTACCGCATCCTTAAACTTCTTAAACACTTTAAATACTTAGGATTTTTCTTTAAGGAAGTAAACTTTTACCTTTATGGTGTGATCATTTATAAAAGTGACAAAATAACGAGATCCCCCAATAGACTGAAATGGAGTTGGATACCATGTATTAGTATGTACTAACTCTAGTTTTTTTAACTTCACAATTGACCCACATTTAGAGAAAGAATCTTTCTTCTGCTTGTTATATAGACAGTCTTCACATAAATCCAAATATGATAATTTCAATTCCTGAAGTTTACTTTTAGAAAGCAGGGACTTCATATCGTTTTTACTCATATGACCAAGTCTACAGTGTCAGAGACTTGCATCAATCTTGGTTCTAGCCACAAGAATGAATTTGCTATCTTATTGATCAGGTAAAGGGTGCCTTCAGTGTTGCCTCAAGCCATTACCATTGCCCTCATTGGTCAACTTACACAAATCACTTGTGAAGGTAGTCACGAGCCGTGACTTTACCAGTTGGCTCATCGAGATCATATTTCTCTTCAGGCTTGGAACATATCTAACTCTATTAAGCTTCTAGACTATTCTATTTGGTAACTCGTTATTCACATCACTTTTCTCATGATATTTTAGGCTTTGTTGTTTCCCAACTAAACCTTCCCTAAATTACTCTGAGTGCAATTTTTGAATACCTCTTTGTTAGGGCATGTGTGAAAAGAGACACTTAAATTTACTTTCCAAAATTCAGTGTTGATTAGGGATAAAATCAAGGAGTCACATTGGATTTCATCTGAGGAGATATTTGTAGAGATTCCTTGCCTCCACCATAGGCCTTCTTTCGATCCTTGGAGTCATTCTTGAAATGTTATTTCTTTTCACAGTTCCATCATTGTCTCGTGCCATTTCCTCTATTTGATTTGTACTTTCCTCTTCTAGACTTGATTCTATCTCTGCTTGTATTCATGTTCAGTTTCTTTTCCCTATTTTCAACACTCAATACAGAACCTAATGATTCACTATTCATTGCCTTTTTGTAAATTTCTTCATTCAGCATGCACCCTACGATGTCATCGAAGTTCAATTTCATATTCCTTGAAGAATTACTTACCGTCGTGATCAATCTGTCCAAATGGTCCAGCAATGAAGTTAGAATTAACAATGTCCTAACTTTATCATCAAATAAGATCCCCGCATAATAAATCTGGCTCGTTATAATTTTTAACCTGTTCAAATTTTCTGTCACAGAACTGTCTTTCACAATCTTCTTGTTGAATAACAATCTCTTCATCAAAAAACAATATTAGAAGCAAAAGACTTTCCATACATCATTGTCAGTGCTGTCAGAGATCTAGCTTGGTTTTCTCGTTCATTATATTGAAAGCAACAGACGAAGAAAGTGACGAACGGATCAAACCTAGGGTCGTTTGATCCAACTCTTTCCATTCCTCCATGATCGTCCATTCATGCTCCTTGGTGATTTTTTGTAGTTGCAAATACAATTTTATACAACATATCTTCACTTGCATCCTCCAGAACGCAAAGTTTAACCTATTGAACTTTTTCAGTTTGTACCTCACTTCGTCTGCCACTGTTCCCAATAGAATCAAAGAAATCTCGTCCTGTACCACTGGTTAGGATGGATTATGAGCACTTAGGGCTTTGATTGGCTCACAATTAAAACCACATTGCGGAATTGGAGCACACAAATTTTAGAAATCTGGAACAAAATAAATCGAACAGATGCTCAACAAAGTAATCTCAGAAAAGCACACAAGGAATTATTTGAAAAAATTCGAGAACGGGAAAAAATCATGGAGTCAGGCCGCAATAAGTTTTCACTGTGAAGAATAAAATATGTACAGGGATACACAATTAGATCAATTCCCTTTAAATACAAGAACGTACAAAACTACGCTTTAAACCTTCCTCTCGATCTCACATGAGAAAGCCCTTGCAAAAATCCTCCTTCTCAACTCTTTTCTATTTCACGAATCCTTGTCAAGAAACCCCGCACGTGAGAGAAAGAAGTTCTTCGTCACTCCAATCGCGACTTAAGAATCATAACCAAAAAAAACTATCCCAGTGGTGTGACGACGCCCATAAGCGCCGTAATTATTTTGTGTGCTTGGGAAGGAAGCGAAGGATCCGATACAGCCCAGGGTAGCTATGCCGATCCCAGCATGGTTACATCGTCCTGGATCGACATAGCTATGCCAAATAAACTTATTTCGCTGCACATAAACTCCTGCTTGCTGCAATGTCCTCCCGAGTACTTCTTTAGGCTCTATTCTACAACAAATTGGTGCAAATAAATGCCCTTGAGTTGTTCCCATGCTAACACTATCAGGGATTCATTCCTTCCTAAAAGTTATCGTTCTATACGTTATTAGCCTTTTAGAATTTTTTTTTTTGGCAAGATCATCAAAACGTTATTCCTCCAAATCCAATAGCTTTCACTTTCCAAATTTTTCTCACAAATGTTCATGATATGTGTAACACATTAACTGCCATGAAACTCAAACACACCATAGCTTCATCTCTATTAAGCTTCATCCAGGTCCAGAAAAGTCTTCAACTAAGGATAGAAGCTCAGGAGAAATACCTCCAATCCTTTCTGGACAGAGCCTGCAATGCTCTCGTCGATCCGAATCTCACCGAAATCGGCTTCGATGCAATCAAACAACAATTCACAGAACTTTCAAACAGAAATATCAATGGTGGCGTCTCATATGAGCCCGTTAAGCTTGCATCCCTGTCTGAAAATGCCAGAGTTTTCGCGGATGATAAGCCATGGGCAGGACTTGAACAGATAACGGAACACTCAGTTGATAGCTGTCTTACTTCTGCCGGCAGCCCATCTGCTTTTTGCTCAAAGCTATCGTTGAAGAAAAGACTTCACCCTATGCTTTGCAATGGCAATTTGGAAGTTGGTGTCGCTGTTCATGAAGATGACCTTTGGATGTGTTCTATCTAAAGAGGTAGATGTAATTTTTCCTGAAGTTTGTGTTTGTATTTTATTTTAGCTTTTTGGTTTTTTTGCCATTTTTAGAGTAGCACGGCAGGTTCCTGGCTTCCATGACTGCCTTTAGTGACATCAAGACATGTTAGCTTTATTATTCCAGATTTTTTAGCATAATGTAGTTAGTCCCTGGAGAGCTACTATACAATCTTGTGAACATTTTTATTTTTGAAGATTTACATATATATCACTCAATTCCTATGTATCTATATATCTATCAAGGAAATTGTAATGTTTACATACATACCACTTTAACTTTTAAAAAGTTATAATGGCGGTAATTTTGATGTGATATGAAAGATTTGGGTGAAATGTATTTAAATGCCCCATTTTTTTTTCCCAAAATTCCATGAATTGTTTATTATTATAATGTTTTGTTTAAACTTATAGTTAATTCAATATGTTACAATGAGTAAAAATGTGCTATGAAGACAAATTGTTGAAGTGCTCTTTTGATGGAAAAAACTCACTTAAATATTTTGAGAGGTCTTTGATTCTTGTTTGTAATAAGTTACAAAATTGAGAAAAATTCAAGCTTGTAGACTACTTGTTTTGCCTTGGTAATATAACAAAGATAATATTTCTTTAGAATGAACCATCATTGTTGGCTTTCTAGCTAGTATTCTGCATCCTTTATGATAGGTAATGAAATGGAATTATTTTAACTTATCTCTCTCTCTCTCTCTCTCTCTCTCCCTCCCTCTCTTTCTCTCTCTCTCTCTCTCTCTCTCTCTATATATATATATGTATGTATATTTATTTATATTTTAATTTATATATTTTTACATGTTGGCAAAGTCTTAATTTGCAACATGCTTAAGTGTATTTTATTTTAATATTAGTAGAGGGGGCTGGCTGCAGCTTGACTACTTGGCTCATCAGCCTGAGCAATCTAACACGTCTAATTATACTGCTACAGATTTATGTTAAGGTTGTGTTTTTCAACAAATATTTTAGCAAATAGAGGTTTTTACAGAGAGAGAGAGAGAGAGAGAGAGATGCATCAAAACTTATATATCAAATAAGTGAAAATTGTTTCTAGACATTTTCTCTTTGCTTTATTGTTATTATTATTTTTTTCCAGTGGTGCAACACAACTACCTGCTCTTCGATGACCTTTCTTCACCTTTGCCTTGCTCACAAGAAGCAGAAGTTCTCCTCTTATCTCGCAAGTTTATCGTAATCAGCTTGTCTTCTTCGTCTATGTTTTGGTAAAGGTGTCTAGTTATGTCCACATCTATTTCATTTAGGTCACATGCCTTATATGCTCTTTTGTCTTCATCATTTGTTGGTCTAAGTTATCCTTTTCCCTTATCCCCTTGTGATTGCCCATTTGATCATGGCATCCGTTTCTTTGTTCACAATAGGATGCTACCTCTTTTATCCTCACTTGATTTCTTTTATTTAACTTGTATCTCTTTGTAGAATTTCAACTTTTTTTGTTCTTATTTACCCTTGCACCTTTTGTACCAGTTGCATTTCATTTACATTTTTTATGTTATTGGCGGACTATCAATTGTGATTTAATTTGAATAGGATTTTGTAAAACTTGAGTGTCTCAACCCTGGTCCGGAAAGCTTCACATCCCGATAACATATGACATGATGAAATAAATTGAACCTGTTTTATAAATATAAAAGGAAAGATTATGCATGGGAAAAGGAAAAATAAATTTTATCTCATTTCATAAATAAGCGTTTAACAACTGATACAAATGAAGAAAATAAAACAATAACTGGAAATAAATTGAAATATAAATTGACAGCTTCCAAAACACCCCCCTCAAAAAAATAAAACAACTAATATAAATGCTAATATAACCTGTAATGTATGCTCCTGTAAAGGATGGTCAACAAAATGCCTGGGTGGAGTCTTTTAAAAAATATCATCAAATAAGTTGAACAAATCAAACTAAGTAAATAACCACTATTTATTAAAATATAAATGACAATAAGTTGTACATGTAATATATTTAACAAATCAAGATAATATTCTACATATGCTAATAAAATTTGCAAAAACAAAAGAGTCTAATGCATTTATGATCATGAATATGAATGAATTACACAAACACACACACAATTACTTATATACTCGATTCTCTACGATATCTTGAAACAATGAAAGGTAGATCCCATGGAAATTCAATAATCTCTCTGAGGTACCGTTAGTCCGAGAAGCAAAAATGAAAGGACATATTATCGACATAATAATATTAACAATTAAATGATAACAAAACATAACAATATAACTTAAAATTTGTCCACCAAAATTTATACATGATTATGAATTTTAACTCAATGCTATAAACAAAAGTTAAATATTGAAATCATGAGACACATAATCGAACAAAAATCTATACATTAATTAAGCAAGACTAATTACTTATTGAACTTATTATAAAAATTAAGTAAAATTTAATGCTACTATACTAACAGATTTGAATGGTATGACTGACAAACCTACAATTAGCTCGGAATCTAATACAAATAATAAGGATAACACCCCCATCATCCCCCTTAATAAATAAATAATAACCAATAACAAATAATAAGGAATCTAATATTAATTCTTTTAGTCTAATTAATAATTTAACAAAACAAACTAATTATATTAAATAATTTAAATGTATGCACATAATTATTATAAGAATGTAATAAGAAATAAAAAAAAGAGGAGGAGAAAAACATAATATAAAAAATAATAAGAAAAACATATCAAATGATATAATTGGCGGTTTTGGAAAATGAAAGAGAGAACATCTAAGTTTTGGTCAAAAGAAAACAACAAAGAGGCTTGTCTAGAACCTTTAGAGGAGGTAGGGGCAAAGAAGGGGAGAGGGAGAGAGAGAGACGACTCTGTGGGGATCAACAACAACAGGTGGAGGCGAGCGAGAAGAGGGCGATGCCCTAATCCTTTAACCACATATTGGAAGCAATAGCAACAAAGTGTCGGAGTCGAATGCGACAGAAGAAAAAAAGGGAAAGAAATATCAGAGGAAATGGAGCGTGGCAAGTTCATTCTAGAAAGAAAGATACGGCAAGTAGAAAAAATGAAAGAAGATTGCCCTCAAATATGGAAGGTGTCAAGACCCAATCAAATAAGGAAGGTGACGATGATAGCACGATTGTAGAAAAAGAAAGAAAAAGACAATATTTTGGTTTTTACATTGAGAGGATTAAAATGTAAAATTGTTTTGGGTGACAATTAGCAATGGGTTGTTGGGCGACAAGTAGAATTTAATTTAACTAGGATTTAGTAAATCTATTAAATTTGAATGCACTAAATTCTAAAAGATTAAAATATTAAAAATTCTTTGGTATAATAAATATTAAATCTGATTAAATTTTATGAAACAGTGTAATTTATTTTCAAGATTTAATTTTGTTACCTGAAATATAAATTTAATATTTTATTTCAAGCATATAATTATTAAATATAATTAAATTAAGTTTATTTTAATTTTCTAATTATACTAATTAGAGATTAATTATTTACTATGCTTCTTATTCATTATAATAAATGTTTTTGTTAAACTAATTATTTATTAAGTATTGTTTTAACATTCACCAATTAATCATTAAATAATTATTTATTAAACTGATTAATAATCAATCAGAAATTTGTTAAATTAATTAACTATTAAATTGGATTTAACTTTTAACATATAAATCTGCATAATTATATATAGAATGACAGTATATTTTATTATTTATTACTAATTAATCAATTAAATTAATTGCAATTAACTTAAATAAATTTTTTTATTAAATCCGGAAATCATCCCCTTTCCCTCTCCTGCACCAACTTCTCTTCCCCCTCACCCGGTTTCGCCCAAAGGCCCGAAACCAAGCCTACCTCCATCGCGGGAAAACATTTGCGCTACCGTCCAATCGGAACTAGTTGGGAAGTCAACAACGGGCTCCGCTAAAACTCCCATCTTTCTCCCCCTTTCCACTCCGCTCCTACCGGAAACCATTGTGGAAGGTAACCATCGCCTTTCTCCCCATTTCTACCCCTCCCTGCCCCTCCTCTTTATCGCTTAAATCCGCCTTCCAAGTTGATTTACTCAATCCTGGATTAAGACAAAAGGGAGAAGAAACGAGATTTAAAGTTGTCATTTTTGGCGTTTGGCAGGATTTAGGTTAAATCCTGCTGCCAGGCAGCCCCTAAAACTTGCTTAATGTTGATAAGCTCTTTTTTTGGGCTATTCGTTTCAGGATTTAAGATTTGTGTAAGCGCGAAATCCGTAAATGCCAAAGTTATTTTTGGCACGATTTATGTTAAGCTAATTCTCGCTTAAATCCTGCCTAAATTGTTTGGTTACGAAGCAGCCCTAATGGCTCCCCAGTACAATGGCATTTGATGCTGGAGGTGTTGTCATTTTAATTAAACTGTTAAGAAAGAAAGTTATTCCACATTTTATAGCTAATTTATTGTTTATGCTCCATGTGTTACTCAGCGATTATAAAGTTTAAGCTTTCTGGGGTCTTGTGTCGGGTGGGGGCTTTGGGGACTTAATTATTGCTCAAATCTCAAGTTGATGCTTCTTTTATGCAGTTTCAGAGCTTGTCTTTGTTATGAAAAAGAAGGAAGATTAAGATGACGCACTTTGACTGTGAATTTAAGGATAGTGCTGTGCTATTACTTCATAGGCAGTGCATCCTGGCTAGGTTTGTAAATTTTTTTGAAGATTTACATGCATACCACTTAATTCATATGTATTTCCATATCTAGCACCTAAAATTCAGTTTTGACATATATGTCATCTTATCTATGCATGAAAAGGTGTATTTCATTTTTTTAAAAGTTAAAATAGTGGTATTTTTTCAGTGATATGAAAGATTTAAGTGGTATAATTGTTGAAAGTAAAGTGTAGGTGTTAGATATGTAAATACATAGGAATTGGGTGATATGTATGTAAATGCCCCGCCTATTATTACTATTATTATTTTTTTGAAGATTTACATACATACCACTCGATTTTTATGTATTTACACACATACCACTCGTGGCCTATGTATTTACATATTTAGCACCTTTAATTCAATTTTTTACATATACATCACCTTATCTATGCTTGAAAAGGTGTATTTCACTTTTTAAAAGTATAAATACTGGTATTTGACGCGATATGAAAAATTGGGGTGCTAAAAAATGTAAACAATAAAATTTGTGCTAAATATGTAAATCTATAGGAATTGGGTGGTCTATATGAATTTTTTACATATACATCACCTTGTTCTGACCCTTTTGTGTGTGAGCTTGTGCGTGTTAAACTGGTTGAATTCCGCAGTTGTGATTTTCATGACCTGTTTATTCAAACTCTGTATGAAAAATCCCAATTTTGACATATCTCAAAACAGTTTATTGATCGCTCTAACTGATATTAATAGCATAAAAAAACATTTACAGGGAAAAAAAATAGATGTCAGTTTCTTTGACTCAAAAATGCTTCCTCAATGCAAGAAAAGAAGAATGTGTAATCGAGATGCTCAGCCTTTCTTACCCATTATACTCTCTTCTGAGTATTTTGTGGAGCCATCAGTTACTGAATTGGCTTCCAGAGAGTGTATTGATCCTGGTTACTGCAGCAGAGTCCCAAACTTTGTGATTGGAAGAGTAGGTTTTGGCTCCATTAAATTTCTTGATGATACTGATGTCAGATGGTTGAACTTGGAGAAGATTGTAAAGCTTGATAGACATTCTGTAACAGTGTACGAAAATGAGAGCGAAAAACCGCCAATTGGTCAAGGACTTAACAAAGCTGCTGAAGTAACACTAATCCTTAAGTTGAACTTAGCTGATTCAGATGGCTTAGAATATACTAAAATCACAGCCAAGTTGAGAAAATGTGCAGATAGACAGGGGGCCAAGTTTATTTCATTCAATCAATCAAGTGGGGAGTGGAAGTTTCTTGTTCACCATTTTAGTAGATTTGGATTGGGACAGGATGAGGATGATGACGATGTGATTATGGATGATGTTTTGGTTCAACCTATTGCTGAAGATCATGAAGGTCCTTCTTGTGAAATTGTGCTATCTCATTCTCTTCCTGCTCATCTCGGGCTTGATCCTAGAAGGATGCATGAATTGAGGATGTTGATGTTTGCAGAAGAGGAGGATAAACATATTGACGGTTCATTTCCATCAGATAAAAGAATTTTTGGCCAGGAAATCTTGAAAGAAGGTGGTAATAGGATTAGTTCTTCCCCTTTGAAGAAATCACCAGTGCCATTACTTGAGTACAATAAAAGTAATTCTGACTTAAGCCCATCTAGAGGCATTCTTATGACAGGTCAGAACAAGGGATTGCCACTCAGGGTAAAAAGGGCTGAAGGCTTCAGGCTAGATGGAAAGCATGCCACTCCTTTGTCTGGAGGATTTTCTAGTAATGTTGTTGATGCTGCTCTGTTTATGGGTAAATCTTTCAGAGTTGGATGGGGACCAAATGGCATACTTGTCCATACTGGTACCCCAGTTGGGAAAACTGGATCTGGATTGTCTTCTATTATTCATGTGGAAAAAATTGCTATAGACAAAACTGTGAGGGATGAGCAGAATAAAGTCAGCGAAGAACTAGTTGATTTCTGCTTTTCTTTCCCATTAAAATTGCACAAATCATTGGACCACAAAACTATGGAAATCAAGGTTGGCTCTTCCTTGCTAAAACTTCAGAAAATTATATCAAATCGTTCAATGCTTCCAGATATTTGCCGGGAATATATTAGCATCATTGAAAAGCAAATTGAAGTGCCTGGCTTGCCAGCATCCACTCGTGTCCTTTTGATGCATCAAGTGACAGTATGGGAACTCATAAAAGTTTTGTTCTCAGAAAGGGAGACTAATGAAAATTTTAGATCTTCCGTAGACAATGTTGTTGAGGAAATGGTGCTTGATAAGAAGGATGGATCTCTTAATATTGATCCTGAGGCAAACCCATTACTCCGTAGAGCTGAATTCAGCTATTGGTTGCGAGATAGTGTTTGCCACCGCGTGCAAGAAGATGTCAGCTGCTTGAATGATTCAAACTATTTAGAAAACATTCTTGTATTTTTAACTGGAAGGCAGATTGATGCAGCAGTAGAACTTGCTGCTTCTGAAGGAGATGTTGGCCTGGCTATTTTGTTGAGCCAGACTGGTGGATCAATGGTTAATAGGGCTGATATGGCCCAGCAATTAGATATATGGAAAGATAATGGAATGGACTTTAGTTATATTGAGAAAGAGAGGTTGAAGTTATATGAATTACTTGCTGGAAACATTCAAGGTTCGCTGCAGGATTGGTCTGTTGACTGGAAAAGGCACCTAGGAATGGTGATGTGGTATCAGTTACCACCTGATACTCAACTTCCTGTGATTATTAATGCCTATGAACAACTCCTCAGTGAAGGAAGAGCTCCTCACCCTGTTCCAGTTTATATCGATGAGGGTCCTCTTATTGATGGAGTGGAGTGGAACGTTGGTGACCGTTATGATATATCATATTATCTCATGCTTCTTTATGCCAATGCAGAAAAGGCTTTTGGTCTTCTAAAAGTTATGTTTAGTGCCTTCTCTTCCACATTTGATCCACTTGATTGCCACATGATTTGGCATCAGCGTGCCGTATTAGAGTCAATAGGTGCTTTCAGTTCGAAGGATCTTCAAGTTGTTGATATAAGTTTTGTTTCGCAGCTGCTATGTTTAGGACTATGTCATTGGGCAATTTATGTTGTCATCCAGATGCATTATTGTGAAAAGTTCCCATATTTGCAGGCCAATCTTATCAAGGAAATTTTATTACAGTATTGTGAGACCTGGAGTATGAGTGAAGAACAACACAAGTTTATTGTAGAGCTTGGTGTGCCATCAACGTGGATGCATGAGGCTTTGGTAGGTTTAGCTGTTATTTTTATTGGTTGTTTTCACAATGTTATGGTTTCAATTTTTGTAGTGTTTTTGTTCTAATACATGCAAATGTTATTTATGCTACTTTTTTTTTCACTTTTTATATTTATTCTCTCTTGCTGTTCGAGTTGGAATTCAAACATTGTTATTCATTTTTTATTGCTTCAGTAATGGATAGATCAATGCTATTGTTGCAGGCAACTTACAATGAATATTACAGGAATCTTCCAGCTGCCCTTGAACACTATCTAAAATGTTCTAAGTGGGAAAAAGCTCATTCGATCTTCATGACAGAAGTGGCCCATTCATTGTACCTCTCTTGTAAGTATGTCATGCAGTGCTTGTTGTTTTGTTAAAATTGTAATTGCCAATTTGATAATGACACCTCTATTGGTGTCCTTTTTTTTTTCTATTTCGTCAGAACTATCACTAGAGATGTGATTTGATTGCTTAAATTACAAGGCTAACCAAGAAGAGGCAACAGTTTTGCAGTGTTCAGAAATTTTCACAATGTTTAAGCTAATAAATCAGTATAAAATGCTTTCTTACTCGTGTATATTTCTAATTCCAATCAATTGATTGTTTTATTTGTTGAATGAGGAATGTAGACTAAAAGGAATAGAAATATAGTCTATTTGAATCATTTTACAGTTGTTTGGTTAGGTGTAAAATAAATGTATGAGATTGTTTTCTTTGTGTTTGGTTTGGAGTAGAATGAAATCAATATAAAACCCTATTGTGGCTGGCGACGATGACGGCGACGATAATAGTCTGTGTTCGAGGTAGCAGTAGCTTCTATGGTGTATTTAACGAATCAGTCAGTTTCCACATACATCTAATTTGAACTAATGAGTGAATTTTGAATTCTCCAAAATTTTCTATTTTATTATATTTTTATCCAACCAAATGCCCAAATTTAGGCATTTTATTTGCATTACCATGATATGCAGGCTACCAAACAACTCTAAATCAATGAAAGAGGAATTTGTATATCTATCTATCTATCTCTCTCTCTCTCTATATATATATATATATAGACACACACACTCCTCCCTTTACCTATTTTTGTCATGACTGTGATGTGCCTGATTTTTCCTGTTGCTTTACTTTTATTGATTCAATTATAACTGTCTCAGCCAAAGATTCAGAGATTTGGAGTACTGCAAGCATCATGGAGGAACATAAACTAGAAATTGCTGATTGGGACATAGGAGGTGGAATTTTTATCGATTTTTACATCCTAAGAAGTTCTTTACAAGAGGACACCACTCAGTCTGAACCAGTAAGAATCTTGAGCACTTAGATTATCCTTGGTTTCTGGAAATAAGTTAACTATGTCTGGCTCAAGTTCGTTTTACCTAACCGCATGGAAGTACAACATAAAACCTGATCCAAATATTTTATAATTTCTATAGCGGCATGCACATATATATATTTCAAATTATTCTTTTGAAACCATTATTTCTAATTCCAGTGAGTTGGGGCTTAGCTTTTTACATTAAGGATATTTGTGGAGGGATAGGGTGATGAACTGGACCAGACTATGCAGATCAAGTCTTGGCCAAATTGCATCCAGTGAGGCTTGCTACAGAAACTTATTTAGGATGTGATAGTATTTAATAATCACATTTAAACAAGGTGATATAGTTAGCAATATTATTCACCATTTATATGATTTACTTGCCAAAGCTGTAGCTCAGGGTGGGCCTAGCCCGTGACATTCTTTAAACTAAACATTTACTGACTCTTTTTATGAATTTTGATATACAAATTAGCTTTTTGACAAAATTTGATGATCCAAGTAATAAAATATTTGGGATAAGTTCCTATCATTTAAAAATATATTATTTATCCAATTTTATTTTTTAAGCAAGATTTATTTTATTATATATTTCTTCAGTGAGGATCATCAAATTTTGTCTTAGTTTGTGTTAACATAATTTTTTTAATAAGTAGGCTTTTTTTAAAAATACAATGAGGATAATATGCTAATGAATGATATTTCATTTACCGATTTTGTGAAATCTATTCTTTCAAACTCTATTCTTAAATTCTCATATGTTGAATGCGCTATCAAAAAATCATACCTAAGAGATTTTCTTACAATTAGTTTATTCTAAAAATGAAATACTTTCGGCTCTTCAACGGCATTTTTCTTTCTATATCAATTTAAGACAATTTTTATGATTACATGTTTACTCATTTCTCTTTTTTTATGGGCTCGGGAAAATTTTGGGGAACTAATTGTTCCAGATAGACTTAATGAAAGTTGAAACCTATTGCATCAACATTATTTCATGCAAATCATCATCTAATTGAGTACATAAATACAATGACATGATCAATATAATTGTTTACGATTTATATATTATTATTATTCTTTAGAAGTAGTATTTCTATTTTAGGATATTCCATTTATTTAAACTTCCCAATTAAGTCTTTTTCATTGGTCAAATTATTTTTCATTGATTCGACTTGTTTGTTATTACTTATACTTTCACGGTGATTTTATCAAAAACAGTCCATTGTTATAAACAAAAGCTTATTATGATGTGATGTAGTGTTTTCACGATGGTAGCCTTATTTGGATTCACACCCATATCTTTGGGTGTAAATTAATCGAGCTAAAGCAAGCTTACTATGTATTTTTGTGTGTTTGTGCTCATTTTGTTTTTGAAATTGTTTATGAACATTGTGTTCATGCTCAACTCATTAGAATTCAAGTCTAACATGAGTTCATTTCAACAATAACAACAAGAACAACAACAACATAATATCATTCTTAAGCTTGACTGATTTAGATGGAGGAAAGAATTTAGTTAGAGATTTTTGTGCAAGTTTGTTTTGAGTTGTGAATTTAGCCACACATTAGTTCTGTCTCTAGGGAAAAAAGGAAACATCTTAACAACATCGTTAGAGATGTCCTTATACTTAAATGTCGCACATAACTATAGAAAACTTGTTGTATGTAAACTGGGGTCTTCTACTGGTGAACCCCCAAACTGACTGGTTTCTGCCATTTTTATTATTGCAAGCTTAAGTTCAAATGTATTAACTTGAATGCTAAGATTATGGATACTCTGGTGCATCTACTATAGGGTTGACAAAGTTCCAAAGTGGTCTAAGCTGGTCATTTTCTCAAGGAAGGAGGCAATTCCCAATAAATTTTTTAAAGTGGCCAAAGTTTTCCCAAATTTTTAAAAAATTTTTTTCTATTTCAGTGTCAAATGGTACTAGTTCAACTGATGCATTTCTACTCATACACACCTAGAAGGCTAGAACTAACTATTGATCATAAACTAACAAATAACACAAATTACAACATATAGATCACAAGTAAGAAACTAAACAAATATACATGCACGAGACTAAAGAAAATACAAATAATAATAGTTTTGAAGTTTTTGAACACTGTAAATAATAACACAAGTAATTATAAATATAAAACACAATAGCACTATAGCTTTCAAACTTAAACTTTCTATTTTTTAACTAAAATTCTCTTAAATTAAAAGATTAGCATCCTTCTCTCATAACGACACTAAAAAATTGATTTGTGATGCGGTGAAGCACACATTAATCACGCAAGTATATACGTTGATTAAGTAGTATATGAATTTAATAGTCTGCTTGTTCATCCAACAGATAACGAGTTAATATTTCCAAAAGGTGATCTTCTAGTCCTAGGTTTAGTTTGAAGCGTCGAAAGTTTGTGAAATATTTTATGTTGTATAAATCCTAATATTATGAAAGCTAAATCTATAAGATTGTGTTTTCTATTGTGAAAATCATGCTTCTCTGAATTGGATCATGTGACTCGTCATATTTCTCCGATGAATTTCCAAACTAAACTTTGATAACTAAACACATACTTCTTACTCTCTTTCTAGACATAGGAAGCGTTGGCGACTCATATTATAGTTAAGTTTTGCTTAATTCTACAAAGTCTCCCATTAATCCTCAAGTCCCCTTTGTGATTACAATCTCCTACTGACAATATTTTTATTCCATTAGGTGATCGAGTGTTATCTTGTTCTTCTATCCCACGGTTAGTAGTTCTATATCACAAGGGGTTTTAACATTTCAATTGGTTAGATCAAAAGTAAATTAAGAATAAAAATATAACACACTAACATGCAGTGAAATTTAAGAAAGACTTTGGCCTTTTTAGGATCACTTTATATTTTCTATTTTTTGTTTTTGTTTGTAGTCTATTTTGTTTTTTGTTTTTAGTCTGTTTTGTTTTTGTTTTGTTTTCTATTTTTAGAACACATATTTGGTACTGTTATGATTTATTTATTTTTTTAATAAAAAAATATAAAATATAGTTGGTTGGGCATTATCTATTTTTTGAAAGAAAAAAAACTATATATTTTTGAAAAAATTAGGTAAACATAATTGACATTTACATATATGTCTCCTAAAAAAAGAAAAATCCCTCTTTCTTTCATGCTACAGAAGGATCACGCACGTCCTAATCTCACACGTGACACCTTTCTCGATCTTTCCTGAAACCTTGCCTTGGCTCCCTCTACGCGTCGAATCTTCTCGGCGCCAACGACAACACTGCCGACAAGCTTCCCTCTGGCGACCAACGGTATCTCGCGCGCTTACTCCTCTTGCTCACAATGCCTTGTCGGTCAACTTCTTGGAAATTTGAAAAAATGAAAATAAAAATAATTTTTGAGATTTAATTTAATATAATAGATATATAGTTTGAGTTTTGAAAGTAGTATGTTTTAATTTTTTTTAAAAAACGAGACCAAATGGGTCTTATAAGTCCAATAGTTTGCATAATCGTGTCCGATACCGTGAATGCTACACTTTCCTGAAAGACAAGTGTAGAACTCGACGATAGACCCAATGCTGCAAACTAAGAGATTTGTGACATCCGTTTGGTCTGCGAACCTTTTATGTGTGACCGACAAATTCCCCTATCTAATACAAAGATTAAGGGTCCGTTTGGGGTAGCTTATTTGGTGCGGTGGCGTTTTTAAAACACACCTGACCTATTTAGGTGTACTTTATTTTGACAGCTTATGTGTTTTCAAAACGCTTAAAACAACATTTTTACACCGCACCTATCTAGGTGCGGTGCAAGCTTTCTAACAACATTCTGACTTTTCCAAAAAAATAAAAATTTATAATAGTCATCTCACTTAGGGCCCGTTTGGGGCAGCTTATAGAGTGCGGCGGCGTCTTCAAAACGCCGCCATCCCGTTTAAATACAGCGTTGGGCGTAAAATTTTGATACCGCGACGTTTTAATATCGCTATTTTCTTCGTAACTTCGGAAGCCCGACTCCTCTCGCGTCCCGTGTATAATTTTTGCGATTAGGGAAGAATTACTGTGGTACCGTTTGCATCTCCCTCGGCCTCGCCCTCGTGCTCGCCCTCATCCTCGCCGTTTCAAGGAGAATCGATCCTCCTCTCCTCTACTATTCCAGTTGTTATGCTCGCCCCTTTTCGTTTATCCTTCCCGCGTCCTTTTTTGCTGGCTTCCGAGCTCTTCTTCTTTGTTTTCGTCTTTTTCTCTTGGCAACGGAGGGCAGAGTAGGACGAGCTCAGGAATACAGATGTTCCTTGGATTTTTCTGATTTCCAGATCTACGGAGGCTTTTAGGGCGTTTAATTGGTACGATAGTCTCTTTTTTTCTTGGGATTCAGAAATTTGTGATTTATGCTTCATGTAAGTCATCTGAAAGTTGATCGATGGTCATTTAACTTGTGTGTTTCTACTTTGCAAGAGGATAAGATAATGTTTTGTGTAGTTGTCTTTTATGTTTGTTGATAGGGATACTGCATTTTTAATGCTTGATGGTGATTTTGGTTTTTTTTACCATGATTGCCTTTAATAAATCTTGTTTATGAAGCTTGGAAGCCTGATTTTAGCTTTGAATCAGGTTTTTCTCATGGGTATGTAGCATGACAGTTTGGAATAATCGTATGGTTATAATTCCCATCAAAGCAGTATACCTTAAAGACCTGTAGGTCACAATTATGTGGTTCTTGTTGGATTATTGTTATTCTATATCACAATTTATTGCAGAAGTGTTAAAGCTTTTTCTGTATTATATATTTTTGTGTTTATTTTGTTTCTGTTGCAAACAACTTAATCAAACAGGGGCAGAATGATCATTTATCCAATAACAGCTGCCAGTAAGTTGTTCTAAATAAGCTGCCCCAAACAACAAGTCAGCTTATTATGGTAATCTGCAGATTATCAAATTATTAGAATAATCTGCTTATTAGCAGATTATAAATAATTAACAATTGCCCCAAACAGACCCTTAGCTTATCAGCAGATTATTTTTAATCAGTTTATTAGCAGATTATTTAATAAGCTGCAGTTGCCCCAAACATACCCTAAATATAGTTTATTTTACCTGGATTTCAAGTTTCTTATAGAGATAAGCCCCTATAGTTAATTACATCTCAAATGACTGTGGTTACTTGAGAAAACTCTCAATAATAATCAGAGGTACTAGTCTTCAAGATTTCAAAGTTTAGGTTTTCACGGTAGGACTTGGAAAGTCAAATGAGAGTGACTCAGATATGAACAGTTATTTCAGGAATCCAAATGAAGGAACATGTAGGGGATGTCATAAATCATGAGAAACCTCAGTGACTTCCCAGACTATCCTACTGTGTGGCTGTGTTTTGGAGAAGATGTTATTTGAGTGTTCAATCTTGTTAATTTTATTATTTTGGACTTACACTTGCATAATAATTGGTTATGCAAATAACCCTCAGAGATAAGAGGTTTTACGTCGTTCTTGACGTCAACCTCGGAATCTAAGGCGAATTAGGACTTACGCTGCACAACATGATTGTGCGGGGGTCTAAAAAAGGGTGAGGAAATACGTCGCGCTAGGCGAGCTACCTCGAAGTCTTATGGGTTGTTTAAACTATGAAAGTTTAGTTGGTGTAGACTATTTTGCTGTCGTGGAATGACGACCACCTCCACCTTTAGTTCGCTTCAAACTCCATTTTGCGCTGCCCACGAAGTTGCTCCAAGTTCTTTGTCGTCGCGATGACTCCATGGTTTAAGTGCTTGAGATTGGGGTTTATGTTTCACAGTTTTGATGTCAAAATTTGGTTTTGTTTTGTTTCGGTTTTGTTTTGCTTGAAGAATAAACAAATTGGAGGTAAATAAAAGGTACTTGAAAAGTAAAATGAAGTAAAGTAAAATGTTGTAGATAAACTGTAAAAGCGTACTTGAGCATATGTTACTGTTGCGCTATTAGTGTTGCGAGCATAGTATGATTTGCAGCAAATTTAAATAAACTTGCAAGAAAATTAAATAAGGTGAGAAAATCTAGCACGAAAGTTAGAAAAAACGAGTCGTTGAAATCACAAGCAAACGAAACACTTAGCCACATATGCAAAATCAGGACTGAGTGTAAAACATTGGTAAAAGTGGGGGCTTAGAGCTGGATTGTGTGCTTCCCGATCTTGAACAAGAGTTATTAGTCTGACAATCTACGGAAGACAGTTTTTAACCTCAATCTGAATGATTAGCCATGGACCTTTATAAATTTTTACAGAATTTTTTTTTTATTTTTATGGAAAAGTTGTTGTTTAAGTCTTTTTATGCAGAGTTCTCTTTAACATGCAAAAGAGATTTTTGTTTTATTTTTGTAAATATTTGGTAAAGCCGTGTATTTCACAGGCTAGTCACTGTAATCGTGTTAGAACTACTGACAATCTAAGAGTGTCGGGGGCAACGATTCCATCAAGAATCGACGAATAGTATCATAGATTCTTTCCTCTCCCTTATTGAAGATCCTTGAGGTAGGAGATACTATTCTAAAAAATCCTAGTTCGCATCCCTCGTTTAATCACACATAAGCAATGTCGTCATCGCCCTCGCCACCTAAACTCTAAACTTATCCTAGTTCGATGATCCATATGTGGCGTTAACAAATTTCTCTAACTGCTAGGAGGATTTGAGTGTAATATCCAAACTCGAAACCCGATGCACTGGGTTTCACTGTAGGTTAAGTCATTGTGGGAGTTTACTGTTGATTTAATTTAGGAAGCATGAACTACACTTCGGTGCATCCTTATGTTTAGTGTCTTAATCAGTTTGTGAATCAGTACATCCTTATTTCTAGTGTCTTAATCAATTTGTAAATCAGGGTCACGTGTCAAGTTTCATTATTTATTTGAAAATTAGGTGGATGAACACTCACCTAGGGTGTGCTTCTAAAATCTAGGAAGTTTATACTGAAAAATAAGTGGATGAACTCTCACCTATGGTGTGCTCCTAAAATCTAGGAAGCTTATTTTGAAAATGTGCTCTCACCTAGGGTGTGTTCCTAAAATCTAGGAAGTCTGCAGTGAAAATTAGGTAGATGGGCTCTCACATAGAGTGTGCTTCTAAAATCTAGGAAACCTACACTTCTAACTTGTGTTTGCAGTGGTTTAAGGTGTTCTACCTCCAATTAAGTTTTTTTTTTTCAACTAATCTTCAAATATTTCTAAATGTCTTCCAAGTAATTAAATCAGAAATTCCAATTTTTGACTTAACCATTTAAAAAATAAATAAAACAAAAGAAGGAGGCCGACCCACTTCCAAAACTAGTAAAACCGAAAAGGGGAAAAACAATAAGTGAATTGGCCTAAAAGCATTGAAATGATAATCAAGTGAAACACAAAACAAATAAAACTCTCCAAACCCGTCCCCAAAACGATAGACATAGCTCTCCAAATACAACCCCAAAACTGTAAATAGAATTATCAAAATAAACACCAAAATAGTAGGCAAAACTCTCAAAATCAGGTCCGAAACAATGCCAAAATGATGCCCAAATGATGTTAAAACCATGCCAAATTAGCCCACAAAATGCCCCAAACAACCTAACTATATTCCAAATAATATCAAATAGCTCTCACAACACCCCAAAAGCTCTCACAACATTTTTAACACCTCCAAACAGTAATTTCCAACACTTGTAAGTTACCTACAACAGCCTAAACTACAACTTCAGCATCCCAATAACTCTCACAACTTTCCAAAATATTTCACAACATTTTTAACACCTCCAAATAGTAATTTACAGCACTTTCAAGCTACCTATAGCAGCCCAAACCACAATTTTAGCACCCAAGCAATTCTCACAGCTCTCCAAAAGATCTCGTAGCACTCTAAAAGCTCTCACAACTTTTGTAACACCTCCAAATAGTAATTTACAGCACTTGCTAGCTACCTACAGCAGCCCAAACCCCAATTTCAGCACCCAAACATTAATTTCCAAGTTTCCTACAGCAACCAAACGTTAATTCCAAGCCACCTATAGCTCTCAATGACTCCCAACAACATTTAATCCACACTAAACAACACTTTGAAAGGCAAGGAAATAATCACATGCATACCACTTAATTCAAATGTATCTACACATTCAAAATTTACCCTTTTTTATATCTGATGTTTAAACTAAGAGGTTAAATTCTTGAGCTGGCTCACTAATTCTATTGTCCGTGAAGCACATGAAGTATTTACGTGAACATGTGATGAAATTTAGTTGTTCAATATGTAAATACGTAGGAATGATATGGTATGCATCCGAATTTTCCAAATTCCTCATAAAGCCGGTCCAAATATATTTCAGGTTTGCATAAATCGAATGGAATGAACTCCGTGTTCACATAAAGCCAAGCCAAATATATTTCAGATTTGCATAAATCGAATGGAATGAACTCCGTATTCACATAAAGCCAAACCAAATATATTTAAGATTTGCATCAAGTCGAACCGCGTGAGTTTCAGACTTTCAATATGTAAAATAAAGAAAACTCATATTCTAAATGACAACCGATGTAAATGTCAGATTTTGGATGGATGAGCATATAGGAAACTTCAGATTCTTTACATGAACATATAAAAAAAATCAAGCTTTTTAGAGTACTTAATAAAAAATGTAGAATAATCCATGACGTTTCAAAGTTTCTACCCTCATATTTTAACCAGTCAATGGGAGCATAAATAAAGAACTCGACTGTAACAGGGTCAAGAATATACATATGCCTTGATAGTGCTTTCACAACTAATCAAATATCTAATTATCCACTAAGCATTTTGATAACACAAATTTCTACTTGCACATTATGTAATCCCTGTATTCTACAAAACCTCCCCTTTTAATATTAGCTAAAACGGGGCCAGCCCTTAATACGAAGAAGCCCAAATTTCACATTTCACTGAAACATAAGAATTTGGATCTCATGTCTCATCCAAACAGTTACAATGAAACCGAAAGTCTTGTGATAGAATAGTAAAACTTACCTCCAAATGCCTGACGAACAGAGAGGAAGAGAAAGAGGACTTCAGAACAATCAGGGGGCGCGAGCAAGGAGGAAGGGCAGCGTCTAGGGCTAGGACTTCGGTGCAGCGAGGTGAACTCGAGCGGAAGAAGTCGAACAGGGGTCCTCGGTCGAACGCGAGGAGAGGGTGAGCTTAGATGCCTCGATCGCGAGCGGGAGAGGGGCTCCTTTGGTCGAGCAGAGGAGCAGGGAGCAAGCTTCGGAATAATGAGGAGAAGTATGCGAGTGAGGGAGGCTAGCAGGAGTTTCGTTCGGTAGGGGAAGTCGAGCGAGGCCTCCTGGAGCTCCGATCGGTGGAGGAAGAGATGCGCAGGAGCTTTGATCGGGAGAAGGAGACGAGCGGCTTGGTCCGTTCGGCGGCAGGAGACGTCGGATGCAGTGCAGTGAGGAGGAAGGAGGAGTCAAACTGGAGAGTCTTCGACGCAGAGAGAAGACGCGAGGAAGAACTCTTGGGTCGCACGAGAGGAAGTAGACGGGAATGAGAGCGAGCGGAGGATGATCGAATGAGGAATGCTCTCTTGGAAGATACGAGGCTAATTAGTATAGCCGAAGACTTGAGGAGCCGTTACTTGAAAGCTTTGGCGGGGAATTGAATAACTTTCTTGTGCAGAGGAGGCTTAATTGGAAAAGAATTAATCCTTTTCATTATATCAGATTATTGTGGAATTAATGATATATTTGAATTTTGAAATTTGTGGGCTGGAGTAATTAGCCCGGGCTTGGCCCATATACAGCCTAAGTCAAACTCGAAATGAACTTGGGTTGAGCCTGGGCCCACGCCCGCAAAAAAAAATACATAGATTTCCGTGTCATTTGTACGCGCGCGTAACCCTAGCAATACGGGTGTTCTTCCTAGCTAAAGTTGACGTTCCGGAAGCGTCGGTGCGGTCTGTTTCGTCATCCAGAGTTGTCCGGACAAATTCACTGGTGGGCAAGTCAAATCAAGTCAAAGTCACGTGTGATGCAGTGATTGCGTGAATTGCGGCGTTCGCGAGTATTCGAGTCACAAAGGGTTCACCTAAGACTGTTTGATCTTATAGGAACTCATTTTCGGGCCCTCTACATGTTGGTCCTTAGCCATTGCAACTATAAGTTGAGTGCTTGGAACCACTCATGCGAGTTCTTCACAAAAATGAGTCAAGAAGTGGTTTGAAGTTCTATGAGAGGTGGGCTCCATTACTAGTCCACTAGGATGGTCAACAATGGACTCCTAAGGCTATTTTTTGGGTTATGAGAGTAGGAAACTAAGACCTCACTAAAAATGAGGTCAACATGCCTTAGCCTCTCCCCCACTCTCACGACCGAAAACTTGGCCTTTCGCCTCTCTTTCGCAAAACCCTGCCGCCTCGCTCCTTCGTGCCATCGGCGAACCGTTGCAGACTTCATTCCCCGCCCGTCGTTATCCCACTCGCGTGGCTCCCTCTTTGCACGCCCCACATTTTTTTGCGAAGCAGTAGACTGAAGAAGAAGCCAAAGCAATTGTCATTGTCTCGCGAGGGAAACGTGAGTGTGAAATAATTTGTTTTAGAAACAGATAAATACATGTTTTCTGTGTTTTCTGTGTTTTAAAACAGTTGTATTTTGTTTAAAAATAAAATTAAGAAATAAAACAAAAAACATATAAATAAATATTATTTTTTTGTTTTCAAAAATTAAAAAAAATATATAAAAGAAAAATTGTTCTCAAACAAACCCTTAAAGAAATATCATGGATAGAATATAATTCATCAGACATCTAAATCTTAGAAGCACAAAAGAATTAGGTCCTAAACATATTGGGAGAAACTAGATAAATTTCATTGAAAAATCAAATTGAAAGTGTTATATAAACACGAACAACAAGACTCGAGAGAATTTTAGATTTTCTGCACTTCAATTCTTTTTTGTACAATGATCTCCATTTGATCAACTCTTTCACATACTCACAATATAGAAAAAACCATTCACTACTCTCTCTAAAAACACTCACACAGCCGCACTCCCAATACCTCGCTTTACTCCTCATAGCGACTATGTAAAACCATAGATGCGGGCCCTCGCTACTCCTTCGAATTGACAAATTGTCTCGAAATCGTGCAAACTTTCAAAGTTCAGTTCTGGGCGCATATGCGCCAGCTTGGGGTGTTGGGTTTCTAGGCTCTCAAGTCCTTGCCTATAGGACTTTCTTTCTTCAGGCGCCAAGACCATAGGCTTGGTTTCCAACTGCTCGGTATGTTGGCATGCAGGGGCTTCTTCTCCAGCTTATGCGTCAGACTTTGTCCCAAGATTGGGCACCTAATTTTCAAAATGGGGCGCCTGCTTTCCAGCTGCTCTGCATTTGGGCGGATTTTAGGCTGGTTAAGGAGCTGGAGTGCTAGGCTTGGGCGCTAAGCACCATTCCAGAACTTAGCATCTGTTTTTGATCCTTATGCTTACCTTGTTGCCTTCTTACCTATATATTGCATATATAAACACAATCACCACAGAAAAAAAACATAAAAATGACAAATAATATAGGAAATATCACGTCACATTTTCTCTATGTCATGCGCAAGCTCACAGCTAAGTGCACGAGTCAAACCTTTTTACCGTGTCAGACACTTAACCTTGATTCATAACAAAATAGGATTTAGATGGCCTGGACTTTTTTCTTTTGGTTTTAGATATCATGGTTTAGTTCATCTCCTATTACAATAACTAGGCACGAACATTTACATATTGTAGTCGAAGTCATTACTCATTGTCTCTTTGACCAAATAAACTAGAGTCAGTCATCTCTTGGTGTTCCTCTTCGTGTTTTTTTACTTGCTGGTTTTTAATATACTTCTCATTATTTCTTGCTACTGATGTTAGTAGGTTCTTGAGCACAAGCTTCTTCTTGAGGATGGTTCTTGGTCTATCCTCTGCATATATTTTGGTGCCTAATTTTCACTCTCATCTTATTTTACGTACCTTTTGCCTTCTTGACTTTTGGCGGTCTCTTTATTTCACAAGTTTTTTTTTAATCACTTCATCATTTTATAACTTTGATTATTTTTTAAAGTTTACATATATTTGAAAATTATTATTATTAAATTTATTATTATATATGCTTAAATTATTATCTGGTATGATTTTAATTAATTAAATGATTATTGCATGCACGTGTTAAACAATTTATGAGGGGCTCTACTTATTAATGGTGTTGCTTCACTTTGTGCTTTGTGCATTGAAAAGAAAATAGTCTTCGCACATCAAATTGTGCTTAATACTTCACATTGTCCTGTACAAATGTAAGATTATAGAGTTGAAACATTTTAAGCTTTCGCTGAGTTGACAGACTCTTATGACAGCCTCTAACTGACTAGTTTGACAATCTCCTGCGTGGGAATCCTGACACATTATAGATAATATGCATACTAATGGTTGGTGTGAAACTATGAAAGCTTAGTCTGGATTACATTCCCTCACAATATTAGGTGACAAAGTACTGTTCACTGAGGCAATGATTTAAATAGATTCGGCTTATTTTGAGGGCTGGGAAGAACTGAAATGAATTGCAAGAGTGATGGAATACTTTTTTACGCCATGATGGTTAATTTTAAAAGAACATGATGTATATGATTAGAAATTAAGTTGGAAATGCAATATGTTTTATTATGCCAGATATATAGATGTTAAATGGCTTAAATATTATAATATATTGATACTATATGGCTGAGAAATCATAAATTATCAATCCATTTTTTTGTATCAAATATCATGCAGCATGTTTCATGTGCTTAATTAAGAAATATCTGTTGAGTTTATGAACCAAGACCTGCATTATTGGGGAGTGAGGACATGGTAGTGCTCATAGATGTCTTATCCAATAGTCATTTTTGTGCTTGATATTAGTAGTGTGTGATATTATATTTAAAGATATGGAGCTGGAATATGATTAATCATGTATAATTAGCTCTTACTGTTGCATCTGCATTTTACCATGTAAGAAATAAATGTTGTGTTATGTACTTTGTAATCATATTCATTTTGTAATTTTGTATCTGTAATGTTTAATGATGAACTACTGAAAAAGAAAATAATTGAACTTTGGTTTCCCATTCCTACACCCATGCCTCGTTGCTTTGACTGCTATGTGGGCTTTGAAAGCACTTATGAGTTTGAGGGGTGATTTCTCCCCTTGAACCATTTTGAAGTCTAGGAACTTGATGTTGAGTAGAATAGAGTTCTCAAAGATACATTATCACACTCTTTCTCAAGCCCCATGAATATTCACATCTCAAGTGCGACACTTAAGAACACTCTTGTGTAATGAAATCATTTGCCTTTGGATTGTTGTTGGCTAAATTTAGGTTTTGATTTTGGGTTTAGTTGGATACGAGGGATCAACTTAATCAAAATCTCATTATTCCATTATTTTAGGTTGATCTGGTGGACCAAGTCTACCAACAATAAAACACTTGAACTACGGTTGTAGAGGGAATTTGATTTGCCTCTTTTTAGATATACTTAGTAGATCGGTGTGTGAATGCACTTAAGGAAGCTTGAAAAGTTAGTAATCCAAACCTAAATTGAATTAGTTCAAAACAATATGTTGGGCAGTAGTTCTTAGTTATTATTATTATTATTATATTTTTTTTTGTGATAATCGGTGTTCAATTTATTTGGATTGATCGATCAATACTGTAGTTGGCTTAATAGTTCAATGTTTAGTCGATTCAAATAAACATTATAGAGTATTAGGTTCATTTTGGAAATAAAAGTCACCTTGGCATATAGATTGATATGGTTTGGGTGTTCTAGGATAATTTTTAAGGTTATCACTAATATCAACTTTGAGTCAAGTAGGCACTCATGGGTTACTGCTGATATTTGAGTTTAATTGAGCTCTGAGTTTGAGTGTTATTGACTTGAAGGTAGTTTATAGTCGCATAAACTTGGTTGGCTGTGTATGCCTTGGGGAGTATTTGGTTCACTTGAGGTGGAAAAGTATTTATTTTTGGAAAGATGGGATTCATACCTTGGGGAAAATGTGAATTTTACTATTTTTGTGGGATTTATGATTGTTTGACCTGACCTCAAGTTTAAATACTTATTGCTAATGATTCTTATTTTCTATTGGATAAGACTAAGTTTAAAGTTCATGTATTTGGTATAAAGTTAACTTATACTTTTAAGCTTTGCTTTGAAATTTGGTTTTGTAGTGGTTTGATGCCATTTATGATGGCTTAATTTGAGATTAGTTTTGTTTAGATATGAAAACTGGTGTCTCTGGACTTGATATGTTGTGAATCTCGAACTGCAAGTGCAGTAGATCTATCCTAGAAATTCTGACTCGTATTTGTTGACTGGTTTTTGCTGATTTGGATTTGATCTTGAAGTTTACTGAGGTTTTGCGGAGTGGAAACCTTGGTCTTATATTTTAATAAAATGACCTAGTGGGTGAAACTTAATATGATCTTAATAGATGGGGCTAAGTCTTTGAATGAGGCAGAGATGCAAGGGTGTTGAGTTTGGGCATTACTTGTGTTTTTGATACTTGCGGCTCTTCTGTGCTCGCTCAATTATGTTGGCGATTCTTATTGCTTTTTAAATGGATGGGTGTCCCCTTATTTAGCACTTTGTTTTTGATATTTCTTTGTCATTTGTGATCAACTTAATTTGAAGTTTGGGGCTTATTGTATTGTTGCTTGGAGATTGAGGTTTACAGTCCTGACTTGAGGAATGTCCAATAATGGGACTTTTGTCACAAATTTTGGAGTTGGCCAATGGTCGGTCTTTTGGTTTTGCCTTGTGGGCTAGATGACTTGAGGCTATGATATCTAAAATTATATTTGGATTGATTTAGTTATTGATGAAGGATTGGCTAGATGTCAATACTTATGACCCGCCTAGATTTAAGGAAGCCTTGAGGTTTGATTTAGCATGAGGGATACTTCTAATTTCAAGATAGCTTATATTGTTTGTATAACTCTAATTTCAAGGATATACATATTAGCTGTTTTATTTTATTGCATTTGAGGTTTTGATTAGGTTGCTATCTTTGACTAGAGGTCTTTGGTGTAGCCTAAATTCAATGCATAAATATACTAGAATGTGCTGTAAGTAAATAAAGTTCACCAATGATTCGACAAAAATGCACTTCAAGAGGCCAAGCAAAATATTTCAGCTAGTTGATTACTAGTGTGAGTCAAATAACTATCAAATTTGAGATGGACACTAGAGACAATAGTTGCCAACTTAAACAAGATTTCCAGTGTTATGATTTAAAGAAAAAATAACAAATTACATAATGAACAAATCGTAGGGGAATTAATAATTCCATGGGTGGAGTGGGGGGAAGTTTGAAGTTGAAGTCCAGGAATAATCCTTCATCGCGTTGATCTTCTCCTTTTCTCAAAATTACTTTTTTAAGGGTTGTGTAGTTTCACACTCATTAAATTTTTTATTTGAAAGGGGAAGAGCATTACGTGAGCACAAGAAGCTTTGCACCTAGGAAAGAAAGTTTCATTCAAATGATCATCTAAGTTATGTAATATGAAACAGGAGTACTATATATAGATGTGAAGAGCAGATCCAACAGGAATGGATTGGTGCATCGGCTAAGGATGGGAATTCAATACTTTTTGGTTTAGTTTCAAGGCTTTGTAATAAGGTTGGATTATTATATTTGAGTGGGAAGCGGGGAGGGACTAACGATGTCTGGTAGTAGGGAGAAAATGCTGGTGTCAAGTTGATGCGATTGTTAATATTGATATGGAAAGTAAATGATGTAGTCATGGTCAAAAGGTTTTGCTCAATGCGTAGGAAGGGCCAGGTTAAGATGATTTAAATTCAAACTTCAAAACATAATAACTCAATGTCACATGATGTTTGTCCCGTTTAACCACTTAGTTTAGTGGCAAACGTTATGTTCTTACTGTGTAGAATTTTTATGTTAGGTTTTTTGTTTGTATTGTACTATTTCCCATGACATTGTATTGAATTTGAATTTGGGGCCTTAGCTAGTTTAGTGTGAAGGACATTTTATTTTACATAAACATTGATTAATGTTGTTAGATTTCTATAGGCTTTATATTTTTTTAACAGTGTTTATAGTATTTTGGGGATATTTCTCCTATTATCTTTTTCATGTTATAAGGGACATTGTGGAGTGCATTTATTTTTAGAGAGAGTTAGAAGTTGATAACCTTGGTAATTTGAAATTTATGGTAGAACTCAGGATGGGAATCCTTAGAGGGTTGGTTGTGTTAGTAGATTGGAATTTCCTCTGACTGAGATTTTATGTCAATATGGCCATCATCCGAGAGGCATAGTAGGAGTTTTTGAAGGAGCATTTTATTGATGGTTGATAGGGGGATTTAATTTATGCAAGTAGGTTTGATATTTTGATTAAGTATCATCCATTTGTTTGCTGCTATGTGCCTAGGCTATTCAGCCTTTAAAGGAATATTCATTTTCCTTAAATTTTGAAGGTTTTTTCAGCAAAGAGGTGGTAGAACCTTGACTTGGTTCATAGAGTTCAACCAGTTTTTTCTACCTGATCATTTTTTTGCTTCACCACATGAAGCAATTGCCAACAATTTGGTCTTCTTTTGCCTTTTTGCATTTAATCCTCATATGTATTTGCTTGTAGACTCGTGATGTAGCCATTTCATCCCTTTACTTAGATTGGCTAGAGTGTTACAGTCTGCATGTTATTTCTTTCTTGTTACATAGAATCTTTTGATGTGCTAGGAGATAGACTGAACTGGATATCAATGCTGAGCATCATGGGAACTAACGAGGCATATAATTTGGAGACTTTATACAATGGAGCTTGTAGAGTACAATATATGAGGGCATAAATTTTTGTATTTTTGAGTTATATTATGTCTGTTTATGATTGATATATGTTTGCATCTATTATATGGGAATGACCAAGTATGATTTATTTATTTATTTATTTATTTATTATAGATGGGAGGTGTGTATTAGTCAATTAGTTTCTTATGGATGGGCTGCCAATTGTCATTGTGACTCACCAGAGATTTGTTAGATTTAATTTACTGCAATCTCATATTGATTGGCCGGGTGATCTTTTGGGAATAGCTGCGATCATTTGGATTTTAAAAAAGCAAATATTACTTAAAATTTTCAATTTGAATGGGTGAATCGTTAGGAATACATTGTTGAGATCAGTTAATCTTCATGGGAAAGGCTTTTTTCCACAGCGAGATTTTCTAGAGATTAGATCTTAGCTTCAAGCCTTTGGTAGAATTAATTAGGGGCACAACATTTGAGTAGTTTTCTAGTTGTCATGGTTACTCTCTAAGGGCTTTGAGTTGCGTTCTTTTAAATTTATTATATGTAGGATTTGCAGTAGATTCCACAGAGGACAAATTAGTTTTACTTGAGTGGAGGCAACCCTAAAATCAAGTAGTATATCGAAATGGAGACCCGTTCGGGATGAACGTGACTTGATTAGTGGATCGGTGGATGGTGGACCATTCTACTAACAATCAACATAACTTGATTAGCCAATGAAGTAGCATTTAGAGAGTGCATTAATTTGCTTTTCATGATTAACTTATGGGCCCTCAACAAGTTGGTTGGGAAGATTGGTATTATAGGTGAGCTAAGGCTCTACTTGAGAGGTGTGATTTGAAATTTTAAGGTATTTGGGGAGCATTTTAGCATGAAATCATAGTTAATTTTTGTTTTAGAGGAATTGAAGGGGCTTATATAATTTTTATTTAAAATTCATTTGTTGATTGGGTGATATCGGAGTTAACCCAAATAACAATGGAAATGCAATATTTATTACGGAGAGCAAATAGAGTTTACAATCAAACAGTTAGAATTAGGAAATAACAAAAATACACAACAAGAACTCAACTATGGCTTAGGTTAATGGTGGTGGTATTGTGGTTTAAGGATAAACAGTAAGTATAGAGGGCTGGATGATTGAGAGGCAGCAAGACAGTGGCCACAACAAGGATGGAGAAAACCGCATCAAGGGAGGCGATGGGTGGAAACAAGGTTGTGGGATGGTGGTTGCAACAAGGTTGCATTAGGGTGACAGGAGGATTGTGGGAGGCTTACAATGGCAAGGACGGCGACTGGAAGGGATGGAAGCAGATGGGAGGTGGTTGGAAAGGTTGACGGCTGCAGGAAAACAACAAAGAGGTTGCCTATCTGGGTGGTGGCAGCAAATATGGCGACGACGACAATGTAGAGGAGGTTGTGGGATGCAGGGAACGATAGATAAACATTACCTCAGGATGAGTTATAGCCAGAGCAATTTCTCGTATTTGGTACAACCCTAAGAGGGAGAATTGGAGATGCTGACCGCTGTATCGACAGAAGACATAACAAAAGTTGAAAAACTAAGAGAAATGAAGCATATTTACATGCCCTATATAATTAGGATTGAATCTACCTGTGGAAAGGAGGCCCGAAACTATGGTGGATGGACCAATTGGTCTTCCCAGGTCCGGACCGATTCTGTCTAGACAAAGGAAGCACGGGATATTTCCCACGGCTCGCTTTTACGACCACGTCATTGGTGTGTTGACATATATTGTGGGGTGCATATTATATGTCAACCTCATTATGGAGAAGAAAAAGAATCAGATTGGGATGATAATTTAGCCTTGTCACAGGGAGAGTTTTGATTCAGGTTCATTTGATATGTTGGAGTGTTTTTTGGTGTGGGATTGTAATTTAGATTAACTTTGACTTGGACTTCATTGCTGAGGAACCGGGGGCAATGAATTTTAGATTATTTTTCATGGCGGTATATTTTGCACAGGAGAGAAGAGATCTTGTTGGAGTGTTAGTTTATCCTCATCCAAGAAGGGTTGTTTAACCTTATCTTAGTTAAGGTGGAAGCTAGGATAATTTTGTAATATCTTAGAGTGGTAGGACATTTTGGGTTGCTATTCGTTGTAAGGGCAACAAGAAATTTTTTTTTGTGAACTTTGTTTATTCTAACAGATAATATTTTATTACAAATACTCCGTTTGAAATTAAATCTTGTTATGAATGATTAGATTGGGATATTAATTTATCATTAATCTGGAGGTACAAAGGGTGGAAAATTTAGGAGTATTTGTTGTATCATTGGGGTATTCTGCCATGTTAACATGATTGCAGGAAAGGCGAGGGATATTGTTGGTGTGATAGTTTAGCCTCATTTGAAGGGACTACTTAATCTCATTTTAGGATTGGGGGCAAGAATTTAAGAATATTTGGCTTATTATAGGGATTGTCAATTGTGTTGATCAGGTGCGGGGTAAGCAAGAGATTTAATTTGGGTGATAGTGTAGCCTCATATTGAAGAAGAACAAGGAGTAAGTTTTCGAGTATTTATCGTCATTTTGAATAGTCAGTTGTGTCAACCTTTTTATTGGAGAGATGGGGGATTAATTGGGATGCTAGTTTAGCCTCATCGTAGAGAAATGGTGACGTTGGAGCTGTTCTTGCCCTCAAGACTGCGAAAAGAATTCTTGCAATGCAGGATTCCGCATATCACGGAATCAACTATACCGAGATCGTGGGCTTTTTGTTTTATTTTAGCATATTTTTTTTCTTCTTGATTTATTTCCTATTACTTTCTTTCTAACTAGGTTATTTTTTATTGGGAACCTATTTATATGTTATTTTTTCTTTTTTGGAGAACTTAGCTATGTTCTAGTGTTTTAAGAGATTGTATTATCTGATTTCTACTCTAAGGAGTGTTGTTTCATCTTCTTTTTGCGAGTAATGTGTCTATATTTTGTTTAGGAATAAGTGGCAAGTTCTTTCCATCCATACGTTGTTGTTTTAGAGTTTTTTTTTGTTGTTTTTAGCGGGGCAACTGCCGAATGAAGCCTATTCTTGTCCAAATGTTGTTAGACGCCCATATTCCCCTTCACTTGCCATCCCACAACCATCCTCCTGCTAAAACTGCTTCCTAAAAACATTCTAAGAGCCCTAGAATGGTGTCATCAGATATTCTGGCTTGACAAACTCTAAAATTTCAGACATTTATATTTTCTTACTCCCAAACAAAAAAAAAAAAAAATCCATGCGAGCTTTGACCAATAACAAAATTCTTGCCCCATACTCCCTAACCATTTATATTGCAATTCCTAGTCTTAATCCTAAACTATAATTTGACATTCAACCCAAAATTGGAGAAAAGGATGCCATGCCGTCAAGAAGAAATCCACAAGAAGGTATCCAGGAGCTTGCAATGGACGATACACAACAGGAAATTCTCTAACCGCAACAAAGAGCTGTTTCCTTTTAGAAGAGATAACTCAGGTAGGTCACTTATAACCACAATGGTGACTCCGAAATCGAGAGGAGGAAGTATATCCCTTCCATTATGAAATTTTTAGTGTAGAAGAACCAATACACAAGTGATTTGGTATGTAAAATCAAATGAAAAGTTAGGATTTTGAAGTGAAGGTTGGTTTGCAAGATTTTGACTGTCGCACAGGTCCAAAGGATTTCATTGAGTGGCTCCAGACAATGGAGAGGGTCTTTGAGTGCAAGGACGTTTGAAATGACAAGAGGATAAAATTAGATGTCATTTAGCTAAATAAAATGTCTCTTTGGTGGAAAATATGGCATACAATAGGTCACAATGGAGAAAAATGATTCATATATCTAACCCCACTTAGTGGGATAAAGACTTGTTATTGGTGGAAAATTTGAAGCGTCTATGGCAACATAAAATTAAAAACAAAATCACTATTGGGAGTACACAAGATGAAAATGTAGATGCAACACTAGTACCTACCCGCACATTAAAGACAAGATGTCCTTGAGACTCTATTCTTTACAACAGAAAGATTTCTCTGTTGAGTACGTAATTGAGTTCGAGCAGCTTATGTTGAAATTTGAGCTTGACGAGTATGAGGAGAACAATGTAGCTCAATATTTGGGGGTATTGAGATTGTCAATTGACAACGTGGTAATGTTACAACCTTATTTGACATGAAAAGATATACAGTGCCTAGCCATGAAGGTGGAGAGACAACACGATAGTATCACGTGCATTCCACCCTTCAAACATGGCTTAACCATCGGATCAAGCAACAATAGTACATACACCCAATAGAGCACTCAGAGTGAAGAAGAAACTAATCTAGAGTGGAGAAAATGTAGAGATTGCCAACACTCCCATATTTGTTACAACGAGAAAGTGCTTCAAGTGGCACGATTTTTAGCATATTACATTTGATGGTCCAAATGATTATCTCTTTCATTGAACAAGACACTGACATTAGATATATATAAAAAGATCAAAACGTAAAAGAGGAATACCGACTTTAAACCAATAGGGGAGAGATAACCACTATTGTCGAGCCCAAACATCGAATGTGAAAAGTAGCGCGTTGTGTTAGGTA
>NEWO01000015.1:1227833-1243688 GCA_003013225.1 Phalaenopsis aphrodite
ATGATCTGGTGAATGGAGTAGATGTTTTATATTCGACTTATGTTAAGAAAGATAGAGGTAGACCTAAAAAAGTCTTGGGCATATTGTATAAAAAATGATCTTAATCTATTATAATTAAATGAAGATAGGACGCAAAGGAGAAAAAGGATTCGTGTAGTAGGCCCCACTTAATGGGATAAAAGGTTTGTTGTTGCTCTTGTTGTTGTTGTTGTTGTTGTTAGGAGTGGTGAGTGAAGACTAATTGTTGGAGAAGCAAAGGGAGCTTAATGATAAAGACAACTTGTTTGTTGGCCCCGTTTGGTGATTTTTTGGGAGACCAATTATGGGGAAGCAAAGGGGCCTTTTGATGAATGCAACAACTTTGTTATGGCCTTTTTGTTGAAGATGATGCAAGTATTTCAGGTGGGGAAAATATTATTTTATGTATTTTTGTGGAGTTAAGGATTGTTACAGAGAATGGCCTTAGAAGGTTTTGTGGGCTATGAGTGATGTGAGGGAAGTCTCAAGCTAAGTTCGGAGTTGGAGATAGTGGGTTAATAGGTGGTTGAGAACTATGCAATGGGAGAAGGGAGAAGTCAGGAGATGGGAGAAAAGACAATCAAGGAGATAAGCATGACTCACCAACATTTAAGCGGGGATCATTCACTAAGTTTCACCTCAATTGTAGAGTAGCATAAATAAATTATATTATCATTCAATGATAATTACGAGTACACACCATGGGTAATATATAGTGCTCATCCAATTCTCTATCTGACTAAGTTATTTTGGCAAGTTTTTAAAGCAAATAATTGATCACATGGATTGGTGACATATATAACTAAAGAGCGAAAGGAACTAAGCAAAAATAATAATACAATATTACTTTCCCGAAGAATTAAATGCAGCCAAGCTCTTTTGAAATTGGAATGGTTGTTATTTTCATTCAATCTTCTTCCTTTTATTAAGTAGTCAGCTTTAAAAATCTTGGATTTGGTTTTTTTTTTTTTCAATTGATTACAATCACATAATTCTTGCCATCAATGGAGGAGGGTCTATCAATGGTCCATGTTTTGAAATTACAAAAGTTATTGATGATCCGTCAACTTGATGTAGCGCCTTAGATTGAGATTTGGTCACCATTCTATGAACTTTGTTTGGTTTTGCATCTTTAGCAAACAATTTACTCATATAATTTTTTTAATAATTATTGAGTGAAATTTTGGCCTAAAAATTTTATGGTCGGTGGAGTTAAAGGGCGGAGTTACCATAAAAAAACTCACAATTTTTTAGCTTGTAGAATTTTCTAAAATTTCTACAAATACATTGGCAATTCATCAGTTTTGGAAAATTCAGAAATTTGAATTTTAAGATTGCTAAATTTTGAGTTGTGATTTTTATGGTTAGCAGACCTCGTTGAAGCATTGTGTATAGTCAAATTTCATAATCTTGTAGTTATTTAGAATATTTGGTGAATTTCAAGGGTTGCTATGCATAATAGTGATTTTTATCGAGCTTTTTTATGAATATATGACTTGGTTCCTTTGTCTGTGTAGCTGCATGGGATACGGTTAATTATATGATGAATGTGCTTGTAGGATTTTTTTGTTTAGAGTATATTACCCACATTGGCTCCTCCCTTTAAAGCCTTAAGAATTTAATCCATAAGACTTTAATTTAACTACTCATAGGCTGATATTTTTTAGGTTTAAAAATGTGTGAGTACCAAATTTGAGATTGATTTTGATATGGCTTTGATTTGGGATTGACTGATTACCCATTTGTCTTGTTATGCCGATTGCTTAATTTAAGGCCGGATGATGATGGTGGAGCGTAAACTTGAGTTTGAGTCACAATGTTATCATTTTATGTCCATTAATCGTTCTTCAAGTCTATTTTCTATTGTAGGAATGAGTTAGAAATGTTTTGGTTCGAATTTCACTGATTCCATTGTCCACAAAAACTTCTAAGCCATTGGTTTTTGTAGTATTTCTCCTATGTCATTAGTGAAGTTCATATATATTTGGAAAGGCTCATATTGTAGTCTAACACAGGTAATATTTTTCGTTCCATATTTTTACTTCGTTATTTTATTTTTTGTAGTTAGCAGCATACTTTGCTCAATTTTCTCCCCATTAGTTTTGACAAAAAATTGGCTGCCTTTCAACTTAGAGAGATCTAATTTCTCCCAAATTTGGCACGGTGTCACTTTGGCCTTAGAAAAGGAGAGCTTACGCTCAGCATGTCAAAAACGGCCTGAAAAGATGTGGTTGGCGTCGAGGCAGTTGCACAAGGTTGGTAACCGCCTGTCAGATAACCATGCTATTTGGAAGTGGGTTAGTGCTGATGTAAAATATGGACTTTTCTAACTATACTACTTCCATGACATAATGTTCTCTCTGGACTATATATGGCTCGAGAGATAATATTCGTGTGATCAAATTGAGTGAAATGTTGGCTTGAAATTTTTATGGTGGATAGAGTTTGCAGTACTTTCATGTGCATTTATTCATTTATTTCTCTTAAACGTAAATTCAAATTTGTTATGCTGATGAATTCAGATAAAACTTGCAAATGTATCATCATCATCATCATTAACTTTATCCAATTATTTATGGTTGGCTTTATGAATGTCTTATATCCATTTAATTATGTCGGGCACTTTATATGGTGTATATTCATTTTTGTATGTCTTTTTGAAAAAAAAAAAATTAACCTTTTTTTTTCCACCCTTTTTTTCTTCTTAATATTTTCACATATTCTTTATTTAATTTATAATGCATCTGTTTCTCTCCAGCACGCATAAACTTAGTTTTTACAATCTCTTCTCAATATTTGTTACTCTAAACCATTCTTTGACATTTCGATTAGTTCTAGCACATCCTTCACAATAGTTATAATTTTTTTCTTCATTTAGTTTATTTGTTAGTGTCTTCTTTAATTTCATAAAATCAGGTTGCTATGAAGCAAGTTAGTCTATATGTAGTTTCAAATATTTATGCTTAAATCCCTATGATATTCTCTAACCACAATGTGCTCTTAAGGCATATCTATTTTAATGATTATGCTTCATGTCACGACCTAGCTCGGGAGTTTGGAATTTTCAAGGCAGTTACAGTTGGTCAGACGGTGAAAATAAAATTTAATTACTAATTATAAATCCGAACTAAAGAAAAAGTTGCTAATGACTTAAAATTAAAATAGATAAAGAATGAATTTACCTTTCTGTTTGTTGGCATCACGTTTTGTACATATTTTCTTCTCTATCACTAATCTTTAAACAAAATTCTAAACTTGAAAATATTAATTTAAAACACAATAAGCTAACAACATTCAGTTACTACAATACATTTAAACTACAGGAACATAAAAAAAAAGAAATCAATATGTATGTTAGTCAAACATACAATAAATCAGTATAAAACATTTTACAGTTTGTGTTTCAAATATGATTGTTTAAGAGAGTTCAAAACGTTTGTTATGCTATACTATATCATTTTACATATATAACTTATCTTACAATTAATTATGGTATTTTAACTTTTTTGGTTGAAATTTTTCTTTTTAAGTATCCATATCATCTTAATTTGATTATCAAAATTACAAATTTAATCAATATATATGATTTACATTAAACTTTATTCTAGATCCAATTAATTTCTACATTAATTTAGATGGTTACTTGTAAACTTTAATTTCATATTTCAAATAAATCTTTCTTTTTTTCCAATTTTGCTCTTAACTTAATACTATTATTATTAGTATTATTTTATAAAGTATAGTTTAAACTTAAACAAATTAAAAGAAGAGAAGAAAATTTTGCCTTTGTGTGCTCTGAAATCGTAAGAAATTCACATGCTTATTACTCCAGTGTTGCTTGACTCATCTGCTTCTTCCCCTGGCGAACCTTTCTTGACACAAATCACACACACGAGTTGCTCGTCAACTTCGTCTTCTTTGGCTTTGATCAATGACGTCCCCTCTTGCACTGCCAATTGTGAATCTATTGTCGAAAGGAATTTACAAATATGTTTCTTGTTTTGTAGATCCTTATAGATCCGTTATTCTTATCCCAATAATGATAATTAGGATCATTGTTTTACTATCTCTATACCAAATTCCTTTATTATTATAACTTTTTTACTTTGGAGATTTTTTTTTTTCATCCATAAAAATGCCATTTAGGAATGTTTTATTCTATGATGTCTCAGTTTGAATGTTTTTGTGAACAACTATGTAGTCAATTCAAAATGTTCAAAAATGTTAATCTTTAATGTTTCACAAACTTTTTTATCATTCTATAGATTGTTGAATATTTTATCATTTCTTGATTAAACACGTCTTTAATAACTTAAACGAATCTTTTTGACAGAATTTTTATTCTTAATGCCCTCCAAATTAGTTTATCTTTTTTTTCAAGGTCAATGAAAGAAGTCTACACTTATTCATTAATTGTCTTGATAGAATATTCATCTCAATGCTAGATCTTTAGGCGCAAAAAATTTCTTCTTCAATGCTTTGTTGTTTTTCTTAGCTTAGGTTCGATTACCCTCTCAAAACAACTCACCGCTGAACTAACGAGTTTGATTCTCAAAAATAATGATAATCTTTAACATCTTGTGTGTTCTTAAAAAGTACCCCAATTACCAGGGCATCTTTTATGGCTCTTCATATCTTAATATGCATTTTATCTTGTCATAATGCTTTTCATTAATTATGCATTGTTTAAATGCTAACTTCAATGCTGTTTATCATCTAGTTTGATGAATGATTTTGCCCCTTTTTCCTTAATAAAGAAATTTCATTCTGTAGATGTTTGTTTAATTATTCCTTGAAATTGCTTTTTTCTCCTCTTTGATTCTGCATATTAAAATTTAGACCCTAATATCTCAGTCAATGCCTGTAATATTATGCAAGTTATAAGTATTTATTGTTTTACACCAGATAGTTAAAAAAAAAATTAATGAACCTATTCATATCATATATAAGGAATGAAAAAAGATCTCGAAATGTGTTCCTAGCTTTAGGTGCATCACACCTCTGATTTTCTTTCACTTCTGATTAATGTATTTCTTTGCTCTGCCGCAGGACCTGCTTGCAAGAAAAAATAAAGAATGCAGAGATTTCTTCAGTCGTCTAAATCAATCATTACGAGTTTGGGGAAGCAGACTCCCTGTTGACGCCAGGTATTAAAGAAAATTCATCTCTTACCTCTCTGAAGTTTTATAACTAAATTCTTCTTTAGTTAACTTTTTGCTTTTACTAGTTTGTCAATACGATCCGCAGTTGTTCTTTTTGTGCTTCAAAGATAGCGTTGCGCCTTTGCCTTCTTCGATCACACTTGTAAATTAATAATTAAAAAATGTAGAATGTATAGAGAAAAGAGGTCACCTATTAGTAACAAACATTTCTTGCACTTTATGAGGACATAACCCTTCCAACATTCTTAAATCTTTACTCTATAAGGATAAAAGAAAGTGCGTCTAGCATATTTAGATTAAAAAATTCTCTCCCAATTCTCGAATAAAAAATTCAGAATATCAGCAGCAATCCAAGCTAAATCGAGTGAATTGTATGGGTTCATATGACAATGTGTGTCGAGTAGCCATCATGAAATAATATTTGGTAGTCAAATTGTGAGGAACCGAATCACAAGGAATTAAATAAGGATAGCCTCATGAAAAAGATCACTCATGGTGATCTTTACTGCTATTTATGAAATAGTTGAAACACAGGGCAACCAAAAGAGACAAGTCAACCCCCCAAATTATAGCCCCTCATAGTAATCAATCAAAACATGGAGCAGTTAGCAAAGATGGATCTGGGAGGAATCTTGAAATTAACAGAATACCACCCAATTTTCTTTTGGATTATCATAGGCATATTTCAAAGGAAATTTGAGGAATTGTAATTCCTAAAAATAAAGATAGCTGCTGAAGTTAACTCATCAATGAATTTGACAATTTATCGGTCTTAACGTACATGTAGCTTTTTTTTTAGCTATGAATTGGTTTGCATCAATTGTTCTTGGCTTGAAAAAATTTAGCTTCAACGACATACCACAATTTGATATTTGCTACGAGGATTTGGGAATAATTTTTTTGCTTCTTTTAGGTTAATCCATGAGTCATTCATTAAAGCCTAATAAACTAGTGCACAAAGTAATTTTGGTGTCCACTATCAGCAATGGACACAACTTCATCATTTTATATACATTTCAGTTAGGATGCACGCCTCCCTAGAAATGTGTTGGATGCGACTTCTAATGTAGGTGAAAAGCAGGGCTGAAATTGAGCGAGCCAAGTTAAGCTGAGCACACTGTGGATTGAAATTGGCCTGTCATAGTACAAGTAGTTCATATTCCGTTCGATCTCAAGCCAAGTTTTCATACGTATGGCTTGTTCAAATATTTCTATAATCAAATTTTGTTTGTGCTAGATTGTTTTTTTAATTACTTGAACGAGTACTTAAATTTAAGCTAATAAATAATCTAAGAAAATTCAATGAGTATATGGTTTTTCATATCAATAATATTTGCTACCACATTAACTATAACATCTGCTTGTATATCATTTATGATTTGACCAGCAAAAGAGTTGAGATTAAAATTCATAGTTACTAGTTGCTAGTCAATAACTTGATGTTGTGAATTATCGAAACCTTGAGATGAGGCATTTGACGTACCTAATATTAGGATCATTTAATTTTTACAACAAGCCATTTTTGTATGAGTTTCTTAGTTTAATTTTTTTTTTAATATTTTTTTTGTGGGCTCCAAAATTCACGACCGCTCTCCAGGACAATTCTATACATTTATTTTTATTTTGAAAGAGAGAGCTTTGAATGGTGGAGTTTTCAGAATGCAGATTGGATTGTAGATAAGACACCACCCAAAAATTCCACTCTCCTTTAACAAGGATTTTTTAATCTCGGGTTCGAGGTTTCTCATAAGCGTAAGCCCCTATGGTTAATTATCCCTCCCGATAACGGGAGAGCACTTTCGTTTAAGACTAGTAATTAAGAATTGAGTATTTAACATATAATGACAGCAGACTTAAGATTTTAATTGTAGAATTCATCACTGGAAGCTTAAAGCAGATGGTGAGGGAATGGAGACGAATCCTGATCAAGATTCAACGCTTTTACATCGGGTCGTCATGGTTCCTGATTTACTTAGTTAGAGGAGGTAGTTGACCCAACCTGATATCGGGTCGTCATGGTTCTGTGATATCGGGACTTAAATTTGCCCGTTTACCTAGGAAACCTTGCTCCAAGGATCACTTTCTGGTCATACTTGCACCACGTGTACCCATCATCTGGTGGAAGCTCCAAATTTTCTATACGAACCGCAGGAATCGTCACCGTTCGTGTCTCGTTAGCAACCATGGGCTGCGTCATCCAAGGTTTCCTTGTAGATCTCGCGTACATGTTTGTCTAAACGGACAAATTTAAGTCTATCTTAACTAACAGAAGGCTTTGTGTCAATCAATTGTACTTTTATTTTTCACAACTCAAATGGTAGAAAGAAGTTGGGGAACATAAGGGTTGCGGCCATAACCGTAATATAATGGTGTCATTTGACAGGAACTACCTGGTCAGAGGGTTCTGGTCGGAATCTCTATTTTGTGGTGTCATTGGCAGCAGAACCATGCGGAAAGAGGACTCGGGACATGTCATTGCATGCAATTACTTGGATTGTGAAGATAGGAATACATTTGATATGAAATTAGTTTTTTGTGAGTTGAAGTCAATCAAAAATTTGTCTCATTCGACAAACTGTTGCAGAAGGCAATTTATATTATTTTAAAACATAAGTTAAATCAAATAGCTTTCACATAAGCTTTCATTTTAAGCATTTTACCGCCTTCTGCTCACTAACTGACAAGTTGCTAATCTGGTGGCGGTAAATTTCAAGTTCTAATGAAACTTAATGTTTGAATTATGCTTCTCCCCTAAACCTAAGTTCGAAAAATTTAACTTTAAATTGATTTTCAAAATTTAGGAGCTTAAGTCTGAAAAGCCCGATTTCTAGAGAGTTTGATGACTCTGTTATAAAATGTGCTCTAAAGTATTTTATTTATTTATATTTTTATATTTATATTATGATATTATTATTTTATTATTTAGAATATATTTAATTAATTTTTATATTTATTACATCATTCAGTTCAACCCCGGTCAAATCAATGAAGATTTCCTTCTTTCGATTTGATATTCGGTCCGGTTTTCACAACCTTGATTTTGACATATATTCAAAATGTATTGTAAGTTGTGAAGTATGTTTTAGTGAATTAATGTGATGACTTGTCATTTAATGCCAAGTTATAATCTACCTCTAGAACTAAAAATTGTTGTTTTAAAATCTTCAATTTCAGAATATAGTATTATTTTTTTATTTTTGTTTTTTTTAAGTAAAAAATATAAAAAATCAAAACAAAAATTGAAAGTGATCTCAAACTACCTTTTAAATTTCTAAGAACAGATCATTACCATGGTAAAATAATTACTCAGTTTGCTAATTGTTCCTCTCAACGGACACATCTTGCGTTCTTCTCAATACACACACACATCCTGCAATCTTAAAGACAATATGTTTCATCTCAGTATTTTTTTTTAAATTTGTTTGGAAATAAAATAAAATTTATATATATTTCAGAGTTACATTTCTTTCATAAACTAGCTGCAAAATAAGTGTGGCCAATCCTTACATATACTTTGCATGGTTTACCATACATTCATTTCAAATGCCAAACTTATGATTCCACCCATACATCAAAATCATAGGGAGTTTTTGATATGATGCATTTACATACATACCATGCAACTGTCATGTTTTCAAAGTACCTAACACCTAAACATTCACAATTATTACATGCATACCCTTAAAATCTTTAATATCACATCAAAAATATCAATATCACCATCCTCTTAAAAGTGAAATACAATTATCAATTATGTTTGTAAATTTCTCTCTTTATTTTTTTAATTTTCCAAATTTTTTGGGTGGCAGAGCAACTTATTCGAGAATGGCAGAGGAGCTTAGCGATCTGCTGCAGTCCATTCCAGGGGAAGGCTCAACCCCATCAGTTCAAATGAGCTGTTTTGAGACCATGCTGGACTCTCCAATCCCGCAGGATCTTCGTGGCGCCCATCTTCAGGAAGCTCTCTCTGTTTTTACATATTTACTTGCTCATGCTGCATCTTAATCGTCGTAGAAGAAGCAGATTCTTGTGTTCCCTTGCTGTAATATTAGAATGAGATGTAGAACTCCAGTTCTATGTGCTTTTTGTTTTATGTTGCCTGCATGCTTATTGGTTCATGTAGAAAGAATTTTGGAACTTTTGAAATTATTCCATTGGTGAATATAGGAGATTTTTTTATTATTATTGCTATTATTTTTAAAGATTGTTGAAGGCTTTGTATGAGGTTTCTGAGAGGGTAGATGTAGTGTTTGTTGTAATACAAGAATTCATACATGTGCCGCTTGTCATGCTTCTTTGGTTGGCAGTGTTTGGAAGTTCTCTTGGGTCATGGGTTTGATCTCAACTGTGTGGAATGAAATTCTTAGGCACATAAGGTCGATCGGAAGGCTCGTCTAATAGTCTTTGGCCAATCTTCTAATATATATATATAAATGTTTGCGTGCTAAATATGCACGTTGATAAAAAGTTCACTGATATTATAACATGTATATAAATCATCTTCTTTATTTTTAGGAAATTTTATAGAGATCACCTAATTATAATGTATGTTTATATCGAACACCTAAAGTTTGATATTTATAATTATAATATGTTAGTGCATAATCATAGTAAAATTTAAGTATAAAATGTATATTTTGTTTTAGTAGAATTAGTAACTATAACATTTGTAATGCAATATTAAAATCAATAATGTTTTAATCAATATGAAAAATAAAGGGTTGTGTTAAGTTGTTGACAACCAGCGTAAAGTTTGTTGAATTTTTATGAAATGAATTCTTTTGATTATTGTGTAAATGTTAGGGCATCTCCTAGAAACGTGTTGTATGTCTTGAATACGGTGAAAGGTGTGCAAGGGCTGCTACACCAGCGTCTGGGTGTAGTGTCAAATAAGTAAAAGTTTTCATATTACAGATAAATGCGGGTAAAAAAATTAGTTCATAAAACAAATATTAGGATAGGCTTCGAGAAAATAGCTTATAAATTAATGAAATTAGTTGATATTTTGATCAATTGAAACATATATATTTTATGTATTCAAGAGACTAAATGGGTTGGATAAAAGACAGAAGATTGATAACTTAGGTTTTAAACTTTGGTATTCAGATAATAGTCAAACTAAAAGATGTAAGTGTAATTATAGACATGCATTTGAAAGATAATGTGGTAAAAATTAATAGAATTGGAGATAGAATTATAGCCTTTATGACTATTATTGATACTAATGTTTTTTAATATTATAAGTGCTTATGCTCCTCAAGTAGGTTTAGATATAGGTTTTAAAGATAAGTTTTGGACTCACTTGGAAGACTTAATACAAATGATATCTTTTAAAGAAATAATTTTTATTGGAGGAGAATTAAATGGATGTGTCGATAGAGTGATAAAAGATTTTAGAAAAAAAATTAGGTGGCTATGATTTTGGAGTGATTAGTGAAGAAGGTAGAGTTATATTAGATTTTGCTTTAGCATATAATTTTTTTATTGTTAATGCTTTATTCAATAAAAGAAATGAATATATTATTACTTATAAGAATGAATCTAATAAAACACAAACTAATTATTTTCTTATGAGAAGAAGAGATTGTCAAAAATGTAAAGATTGTAAGGTCATTCCAAGTGAGGATTTAAGTACTCAACATCAATTATTAGTTCTAGATTTTAGGATGAAGAGTTGTAAAAGAAAGAATATTAGGAATCACGTTGTAGAATTAGAACGGGGTACCAAAAATATATAAATAAAATTATTTTTATGAGTAAATTTTAAGATTTCAAGATTTGGGATGTTCATGAAGAAGCAAATTCTATGTGAGATAAAGTAACAATACTATTAAACAAATGACAAAATATGTACTTAAAGAATTAAAAGAAAATTTTTCTATAAATAAAATTAGTTGGTGTTGAAATAATAATGTGCAAGAAAATATAAAAATATAATTTATGTTATAAAAATTTGTTTAAATATAAAAGCTTAGAGAATTAAAAAAATATCAAATGGTCTGTAGGGTGTCTAAGAGAACAATTTGTAACACTAAAAATTCTGCTTTTAGTAATCTTTATAATATATTAGGTAGATCCTAAAGAGGGTGAAAAATATATTTATAAGCTAGTCAAACAAAAAGAAAAGAAAAGTAAGGATTTAATTCAAGTAAACATTTTAATGAAGTTTCTATAAATCAAAAATGTTTTTCTTAGAAAAAGATATTCATCACAGGTGGGTGAGTTGTCTTGATAAACATTTTAATGAAATTTCTGAAATATGATCGACTTTAATAATCTTAATAATAATAATAATAATAATAATAATAATAATAATAATAATAATAATATGTTTCATTTTTACCGTTGCATTAGTAAAAAAAATTGATGATGCTTTCAAGAAAATCAAGGGTGAAAATTTTGTAGGATCTGATGATGTCCCAATTGATGTGTGGAAATATATAGAGAATTTAAGAGTTTCTTGGCTTACTAAGCTCTTTAATATTATTTTAAAAACTAAAAAGATGCGAGTGGAGGAAGACTATTTTGGTCCCCATTTTTAAGAATAAAGGGGATGCACAAGAGTGTGCAAATTATAGAGGAATTAAGTTGATGCATCATACTTTAAAATTATGGGAGAGGGTAACTGAACATAGGTTAAGAGATGTTACAACATTTCTCATTATCAATTTGGATTTATGTTGGACAGGTCTACTATGGAAGCTATCATTTATTGAGAGGTTTGATGGAGAAGTTCAGAGATAATAAGGAGGATCTATATATGATTTTTATTGATTTAGAAAAAGTTTACGATATGGTCCCAAGAGGTAGTCGTTGGAGAGTTCTTGAGAAGAAATGTGTCGATATGACTTATATTCAGGTCATTAAAGATATGTATACTATAGTTATTACTTATGTTCGAACGGGAGGAGGATTGACCAAATATTTTTCTATTTTTGTTGCATTTAATCAGGGATAGGTTGTAAGCCCATATCTTTTTTGCTTTATTTATGGATGCTCTTCCTGGACATTTACAGGAGGATGTACCCTGGTGTATGCTTTTTACTGATGATATCCTTCTCGTGGATAACGCGAGAGAGAAAGCTCAGGAAAAATTTGAATTATAGAGGTCCACATTGGAGTCTAAAAACCTTTATGTGAGTAGAACTAAAGCAAAATACATGGAATGTAATTTTAGTAGTGGTAGCTCTAGTGATAGAATAGTAACTATGGGTGATCAAATTATTAAAATGTGTGAACGCTTTGGATATCTCGGGTATATTGTTCAAAGTGATGGTGATATAGATGGAGATGTTATTAGTAGAGTTCAAGTTTGTTGGTTAAAGTGGAGGAATGTTTCAGCCATTGCGTGATAGAAAAGTACTGCTTAAACTAAAAAAAAAATTATAAGATAGTGGTGAGACCTGCAATGCTCTATGGCATTGAATGTTGGCCTTTAAAAGAGAAGCATAAACTAAGTTAAGTGTTGCCAAGATGAGAACTATTAGGTGGATGAGTGGCTTTACACTTGGAGACAAAATACAAAATGAATATATTTGTGATAGGTTTGGTGTAGATCCAGTGACAGTCAAAATTAGAAAAAGTCGTCTTAGATGGTTTGATCATATTAAATGTCGACCATCCGATGATCTGATTAGGAGAGTAGATGTTTTAGACTCGACTTATAGCAAGAAAGGCAAATGTAGATCTAGAAAGACTTGGGCATATTGTATACATAATGATCTAATTATTAGAATTAAATGAAAACACGACACTTAATATGACTCAATGCAAAAGAAAGATCATGTAGCCGACCCTACTTGATGGGATAAAGATTTGTTGTTAATGTTGCTGTAATGTTTCAACCAATAGCTCTAATTGAAATATAATACAGAGGGCATTTGATTGTGACTTGGAACAATAAAATTAACTTAGGCTATCTTGTTTAGGAAAAAAAAAAGTATGTGTTATTTGTTAAATTTAGAGATGGAGAGAGAGAGAGAGAGCAGACAAAAAGAATTAAATGAATGTGACATCACAAACGACTAAAAATAAAAATAATAATAATAATAAAAAGAAAAGGCTATTGGTTTCTGACCAAATATTTCCATTTTTTTAATTTTTAATATTGCTAATATGACTGAAAATAAAAAAAATTAAAAAATTAAAAAAATAAATAAGAGATTTTGTATCAAATTTTTACTTAGAATAATATTAAAATAAGGTCTAGAATAAATTATTCAGAATTAAAATGTTATATGCTAAAATGATAAATATAATATTTTAATTAGATTAAAATAAATTTAATATTTATTAAGTTATTCCGTTGAATTGCAAGCTTCTTTTTTTTTCTTTTTTGCTCTTTTTTTATTTCTGATTGGAGTTTGAAAATCTTGATATGTAGTTAATGCATGCGTGTATTGATATCTTTAAAAAAGACTTGCGAATATAGTACATGATAAGCAAATAAATTCGAGCACCACAACTTACCCTCTAAGGGAATCGACTAAGTAACAACTGACAAGCAAATGCCCGATCTACTGATCTGAATATGCGGTGCATATATATATATATATATATATATATATATATATATATATATACATGTACTATGCCAAATTATAAAGTTGTAATAACATAATACAAACTTATTTATATTTTGAATTGTTAATAATTAAAGTAATTTTTTATTTTAATTTTTAAAAAGAAATAAATTTTGTCATTGAATTAATTTATGCAATGAAGTAATAAAGTTCATTTTTTCCATTTCATAATTAATACAAATACTGTAATTAGTAAACTACATATTACATAAAATATATAAAACCAAATATTAAAATTAATTTTTATATTCTCTAGAATATACTTCAAATTTTAAAATTAAAAATGATGATATTTTTTATACATTTGAGTGCTATAAATGTAAAAAAATTAAATTAAGGGTGTTTGATATGTAAATACATAGAAATTACGTGGCATATATGTAAATGTCTAAGATTTTAATGCTAAAAATTATTTTTTCTTTTAAATTCAAAAAATAATTAAATAATAATTAATATTTAAATTATATTAGATATTAGGTAGCTTTTGCAAATTAATGCGGCCAAACTGCAAAATTTTCTATGGGGCTGCTGACGTAGCTCTACGTGCGCACATGATATTCCTGAGTTATTTTCAAGTTATTTTTGAGTTATTGTCAATGATCTCGAAATAACCTAAAAATAACCCGCGGTATTTACTTTTGGGTTATTTCTGGGTTATTTCAGGATTATTAAAAATAACATAGACATAACCTGAAGATAACTCAGGAATAACCTGCACCGCACGCAGAGATACGTCCAGTATTCAGACAGAAAATACACGTGCCAAACTGCCCATGTGGGTCATGTGCGAAATGGCAGCATACACGTGTGACGATCATCATCGATTATTAATAAAAAAAATAAATTTCTAGAATCAGAGTAATTTTAACTATAGGTTTCCAGCCGAGTTAGGATCAGTTCAAATAGATTTAGTGCGGCTCAAAATTGATTCGTGATTTGTTATATTCAATTTTATGTTAGCTCGATCTTGTTTGAAGTCGAAACAAATTAATTTAAATTGAGTTATTTGAATCCATTTTAGCTCATAATCAGCTCGAAGCGGCTCAAAATCGAAACAAAATAGCTTAAATTAAGTTGGCGAAATTGGCTCGAAACTGGCTCATGGCTCACAATTAACACGAAATGGATCTCAAGTCAGTTCGAGCGGATCCAAACATAACTCACAAATAACTCGGAAAAAATTTTGATCCAAAAGCTCAACTCATAACTACTCTTTTATTTTAATCCGATCTTGATAGCCAAAATTAGAAACATTACCTACTACTTCAAACTAAATTCACAGCACAATTAACGAATGCTTTATCGAGTAATTAAAGATAATTACTTTACCATTTTTGGAATGGTCTCCGCCCTCTTTAGCTTCGTCTTCCTCCTATTCAGCAAGCAGAGCACGGCTTATCCTCTAACGATCCCAATGGCGTGCCGCGCTGTAGAGAGCTGGACTCTCACCTCCCTTGTCGGCGCTTACCTCGACCTAACCCTAGCCTACCTCTTTCTCCTTGGAGCCACCGTCGCCTTCTTTGTTTCGAAGCTACTCTCTCTCGTCGGTCTCTCTCTCCCCTGCTCCTGCGATGGACGATTCGCCCACCCTTTCTGCGCACAAACGAGCCTACTTCTCGACTTCCCCAGCACCAATATCGCCGCCGTGCACCGCTCGCTTCGCTCCCGCTTCCCTTATGATTCCCTAATCCCCGCCGGTGCTTCCCCCTCTCCCCGATGTTGCTGTGCCGTTCAATACCCTAGCGAAGATTGCGATTTGCCGCCGCTGCCGCCTCCGCCACCCGATTCGCCGGAGGAACCTTTGGTTCATCCTGATCCTGGTTTTTCTATCTCTAATGTGGAGAAGTGTTGCTCGACGTCGGCTGAGAGGTTTTCCGGCGGCCCATGGGACTCTGATGAGGAAGGTGAGTCTAATCATCTGCCATTTTTGTGCTAAAAATTGCTTTATCTTTAATGATAAGTCCTAAAAAGGCTTTTTTCTTGATTTAATAGGAACAGATTTCCTGTCTAGTTATATATAAGATTTTTAACAACGCTTTTGTTCAGGAAGAATCTTGCAATATCTTCAAAAAAGAATTACAGAACCATTGTAA
>NEWO01000015.1:1244169-1284194 GCA_003013225.1 Phalaenopsis aphrodite
GTTGTTTGGTATGTAAATACATAGGAATTGGGTTTTATGTATGTAAATGCCCCCAAAATAACATTGCACTGAATTCTAACAATCTTGAAACATTGACAACTTTAAACATAATAACATTAAACTAAGAACATAATGTTTGACATGATGTATCAACATCTTACGAGATTTTTATATTTGATTTTATATTTAAGTAGCTTTAAACTTAACAACACCAAAATTTTTTTGGAGGTTGCAGGTTTAAGGGAAGAGACTGCAACTAGAGAGAAGGATTCATGTATTGGTGATCGAGGCCTGATGGGATGCGACAAAGGAGTGATTTTGAAGATGAGGAATAGCTTGGAAAGGGAGCTCGAGGAAGAGAGACAGGCTCGTGCAGCTCTATACCTTGAATTGGAGAAGGAGAGGAGTGCGGCTGCCAGTGCTGCGGATGAGGCAATGGCAATGATATTGCGGCTTCAAAAGGAGAAGGCTGAGATAGGCATGGAGGCTCGACAGTATCAAAGAATGGTTGAGGAGAAATCTGCTTACGATGAGGAAGAGATGGAGATTCTTAAGGAGATCATAGTGAGGCGAGAGAGGGAGAAGCACGTGCTGGAGAAGGAGGTCGAGATGTATAAGGAAATGTTGAATTCTGGAGAAAGATTTGAGCAGGAATTTGATGCTGGTGAGAACTTTTTGGAAGAAAAGTTGGGTACTTTGGTTGATTCCTCAGATGATCCCATGTTGATGCTGCAACAAATCTATAAATCGTTTGGAAAGAAGGAAGAATCAAATGATTTTGGACCTAGATCTTCACAAATTATGAATTCAAGCGTGGCTTTGCAAAATTTTGTGGGTGTGAGGAAGAATGCTGAATTGTTTAACAGTAACGATAATTGCGATCAGGAATTCCAGGAGAAAACCATACTGGCAACTCATAGCAACTCATCTTCTTCGAATATACAAAATAATCCATCTGTTGCTGATTCACTTTTGAATAATTTGAACTCAACCTTTGAGACTGAATATCATAAAGATATTATTGTTAAAGATGTTTCTGACCAGAGATGTGATGAATCTTTTCTAGCTGAGGCTGAATCAAATATCCTTGATGTTCATGTTATAGATGATGACCAGTTTTTGCAGCCTGAGGAAGATGACAATCAAAATATCTCTGCTGCAGAAGAAGATTCATCATGTGAAAATTTCAATGAAATGGAACAAAACATCCGAAGAAGCTGCTCAGAAATCACAAATAGAATCAGTTTGATTGATAGCTTGTCTGGGAGAGCTTCATGTTCCAATCTGCGGAGTTTATTGCCTTCTGTAGAAAGCGAAAGATATAAAATTGAAAACGAAGTTGATGTTTTAAGGAAGAGATTAGACATTATCAGGAAGGGGAGGGAAAATCTAAGTCTTTATGTGGACCAAAAAGAAAAGGAAACCTTCCAGTTACAACTCCTTGATGAGATTGAATTCCAACTTAAAGAGATCAAGAAAGTAACAAAGCCTGCTAAAAATCTACGGCGAGCATCATTACCTCCTCTGTCTTCTAAGGTGAAGTTCTAATCGATGATTGAAGTTATTGCTTTCTTCATATCTTTTTGTGAAACTTATTCTTTTGCTTTCCTTTTGAGTTTTTTTCGTTTTTAAAATGAACTTTCTTATGTATTTATTATAAGGAGCTTTTACATACATAGCACACAATTCTTATGTATTTATATATCTTGCACCATTACTTTTATATTTACACACATAACACTTGAATCTCTAATATCAAATCAAAAATAGCATTTTTATCACTTTTTAAAAGGAAAATATACATTTTCATGTATGAGCTTAAAGCACCAAAGTTCCATGTATGTAAATATGAAAGTTTAGGTGTGAGATATTTACATATAAAAGGATTGTGTGCTGCGTATGTAAATTTCCCTTATTAAAATTACCTAAGCTTATTTTTTTACAATGAATTTTTTTTTTCCCAATATGATTATGATCTTTGCAGACCCCACTTAGTGGGATAAAGGCTTTTTAATTGATTTGAATTGCAATCTAATCGCTCATTTCTATTTTCAGCTGAAGGGGCACCGCAATGTGGAAATTTGAAGCAGCTTGAAAAATGAAAGCCTTCATATGGTCTGAGCAGAAGTGTGAAACAAGACTGTTTCTGATGGCTGAGTCTGCTGTAGCTTCTCTCTGCAAAACATAATGGATATTGTTATATCAGAGGTACATAAATCTGTAGCTTTGTATCATAGCTTTATTCAACTCTTCATTTCATTGCAGGCTTTGCCTTTTGTGGCCTTTGTATATAAAGTAAATGTATTGTATTGCGGGTATATTATGATATATGCTATTGTAATGTCAATGACATGGTTTTAATAGATGTAGAGATTTATTAGAAATGGTGAGTATCTGTAGTTCATGTTATATATAATTTATTTGAAGATTTGCGTACGTACCGAACAATTCCTATGTATTTAATTCTTACATTTATGTCACTACCAATGCAGGAAAGGTGTGTTACACTTTTAAAAGTTCTAATTTTCTTAAGCATGCGGTAGTTGTTTATTTTAAGTGCATCATTTTTTGTCCAAATTGATGGTAATTGCTTACATCTGCTTGTATGCTAAATATATTTATTAGAATGGTGCTTCAATGCTTGCTTGCATTTAGATGGATTTCATTGAGCTTATAATAAAGTGATGCTTGAATTTTTAAATGGAAAATTTACAAACATACCACAAATATCACACAACTAATCTTCAATTTTTACATATATATATGCCACCTCCACCTTATCTATGCATGGAAAGATGTGTTTCACTTTTTAAAAGTTAAAATAGTGACATTTTTTATGTGATATGGAATATATGGGTGATATAAATGTAAAAAAAAATAAAGTTTAGGTGTTAGATTTGGTTTTATATATGTAAGCGCCCCTTTTATTTTGCATATTGAGTGGGTTGATGGCCATCATGACCAAGTAGAAATTTACGGTGAAAAAGAATTTGTTCACTGTGCTAAGTTCCCGGCTCTTTGGTTAGCGTCTGCAAAGCCAGTTCTAAGTCCCCCGCGGTCGGGGGTTCGAACCCGCCTATCTTCGGATAAGTCGAGTGGTTAGGCACATGAGATAAGTCGGGGGCTCTTATCATAGCCTCTAGCCAACCCCTTTTTTTTTTTTTTTAATAATTCGTACATATGCCACACTTTGACCTTCATTTATAAAATCTTATGACTAATTTATATTATATTTAATCATATTAAATTTCAAATTTCAATTTTTATCAAATACAAATAATAGTGAATGAATTTTTATCTTTCTATTATGGTTTTAAAAATTGACTTAAATCAAGTTTTAAAAACTAATTTCATACAAAATTGATTGTTGAAGTGTGAACCCAAGCAATGTTCTTCATCCAACACCCACAAATATTCAATAGAACTAAGTTGAAATATAAAGGCCATAAAACCAAACAAAACAAAATAATAATTGATATTTTTATGATAATATAAGATTTACATGATGATATAATTTATCTATATTTTTCTAATTAATAATAGCATCAAATATAAATTTCATGAGTCTAATTGAAGCTCTCTCACATAAAATAAAGTTTTTCACAAGAAAATGAAAATCAAAGATTATTTTTAAATTATACTTTTATCCATAAATAGCCATCTTATTAAATTAAAGGGAGATTTACATACCCACCACCTCATTCCTATGTATTAACATATCAACCACATAAATTTCAATTTTTACCAATAGACCACCAACCCTTATGCTGGAAACATAGAAATTGGACGGTATGTATGTAAAAATTGAAGTTTGAGTGATTGATCTTGTAATACATAGAATTATGTGGTATGTATGTAAATACCCCTAAATTGTCCTATTGGTGGTAAAGCGCAACATCATCCTTAAGGCGATGTTTGGTAGCTTAAAATTAATAGAATTTATGAGTTATTTTAACGTAAATCCATCCAAACCCAAAAAATGTAAAATAAATCTGACAGTGTTAAATCCAAATTACTCATCATATATTAATTTTTTTACATAAATTCAGCATTTATTAAATCCGATTTTCAGGTGGATTTAACAAATTTAGTGTACAAAAAGCTAAACCGTGATAAAATGGGAAAATTATTCTGTCAGGACTCCAACTTAGAGAACCATTCGGAATCCAATGAAATTACTCCACGTGGCGGTGACATAAAAATAAAATAAAATATGTCTGATAACACAAAGAAATATTTCTCCTGTGTTATTCAGGTGTTATTATGTGTTATTTAAGTGTTATTGATGTGTTATTATGTTATTATAACACTGTGAATATTCTCAGAACACAATAACACCTGAATAACATACAATAACACCTGAATAACACGGGAGGAATATTCCGATGTGCTACTGGACATTTTTTTTTTCTATCATCATCACACGACGTGATTTCATTGGACTCTGAATGCTTCTCTACGTTAAGAGTCCTGACAGAAAATTTTCCGATAAAATGGCCAACATAAAAGATGAATTTAAACGGATTTAAATTACACTATACCAAACATCTTAAATTTAATAGCAATGGTTTTCATAGTATATTATTGAGGCATTTACATTACATACAAACCACACAATTATTATAATATTTACATATCTATCACCTAAACTTTCATATTCACATACATACCACTCAAATTTTTAAAATCACATCAAATATATCAATATCACCAACGTTTTTTAGGTTTTCAATAACAAAACGTTATAAATGTAAATACCAAACTTTTAAACGCAATGTGTGATAGTATGTAAATTTCACATTATTAAATTGACTCTGAAATAAACAGCATACTCAAAAACTTCTAAAACTCAGCTTCATACCACAAGTAGTAAAACAAACCAAGCATAAAAACACTAAAATAAGTAGATTCGAACAAAGTGAGCTGTTTAGCCAAATCAAATCTATATATTTATGCACATGAAATCTCCCAGCGGTGCATGTCAACAGCATTGTATCATGGTCTTAAGACTCTGCTCAAAATGATACAATTTTAACAGCATAATATGCAGTGTTCTCACAAGTTGGTCCCAATGACTGTTACAGGTAGTAATTTCATATAAAAGCAGGGATTTTTCCTACCAAAAATGAGAACTGCACAAACAAAACATGGCTGGTAATATATTTGTGACAAAAAAGGATTTTTGAACTCTAAGTAGTGAGCAAGTTTGCTTTTTGTTCACCCCAGAAAGCTATCTTGAGATCCGAATTCCTGAAAATAGCGACTTAGCAAGTCAAGGAGTCATCACATGTATTTCAGTAACAATAAAAAAGGGACATTTATGTGCATATCAACTAATTCTTATGTATCTACTTATCTAACACCTAAAATTTATTTTTTTTACATTTATATCAACCAAAACTTTTCATATCACATCAAAAATATCATCATTTTAACTTGAAAAAAGTAAAATAAATCTTTTCATGCATAGGTAATGGGCGTGTATGTAAAAATTGATGTTTAGGTGCTGGATATGTAATTTTTTTTTTTTAAAGAGTATGCTATAATTTTTTTTTTTTAAAGAGTATGCTGAATCATACAAGTTGGCTGAGTCTCATCTCAGGAGTTGAGTCGACTTCATTATATGATGAATGATTGCCTTCTCGGCTGAGCTTCTGACATTCCTTCAGGTCTCTTCGAAAATACTCAACACCAATAGAAGCATAATCTGACAAGCAGGATTTACGAGGTTTAACAGCTTCATCCTCGGCATAAGATGACTGGCTCTGGAAAAACTCATCACATATGGCAATGCCTTCAGCAAGCTGCTGTGAATCCAAAAGGAATTGTGATTCACCTTCCCACCATTTGGGATCTTCTGCTGATTGGCTATCTTGAGCAGGACCTTCATTGTCAAGCTCTCTGGTTTCGTGATCCTTGGCAAAAAATTGATTATCGAGTTTTTCTGCTGCCGGGTAAGCATTGTTGGTTTCATTCATAGGGTCGCGATCTACTTTTATCTGTGATTTCAGCACGCCATAAAAAGAGAAATATGGATTATCATCACTCGATAGACCATAGTTGACAACGATTAGTTGTCGAAGGAAAGATTCTGAATGAAAGCAGAAAATTTTTTTAAGAAAATTACAATAGCATGAGTGCACTAAACAACCTGAATGTGCATAAATGTATATAGACACAAGTTTCGGTTTGTTTTAATAAGATTGAGAGTTAGTTATGATTGTGCATCAAGTGAGAAAACAGATGTTCATTTTTCTTCCATATTTGATGCCCTGCTAGTTAAAACTTTATGAATATTGATCCTAGGCAGTTCTAACTATCACTTTTCATTAGTAGTAGAAAGCAAATCTATATATATATATATATATATATATATATATGAAAGATTCATATACATAACACTCAATTCTCATGTATTTACATATATAACACCAAAACTTCAACTTTTACATATAGGCCCCTTTCCCTATGCATAAAAGGTGTTCTTCACTATTTTAGAAGTTAAAATAGTGGTATTTTTTATGTGATATAAATGATTTGGGTGGTTATAAAACTAAAAAAAGGTAGAGTATTAAGTGTTAGATACGTAAATACATAAGAATTGAGTAGTATGTATGTAACTGCCCCAATATGTACAGGACCAAACACATATATACATAAAGAGAGAGAAAGAGATGAACCAAAAATCTAGTGAGGTGTCTTTAATTTGATCGTATTAGGGAACTTTTATCTTTTCCTATGAGTTCTAACCTCTTGCAATGGACTCACATTGGAATGTTAAGAGATTAGCATTGGATTAAATTGAAGTATTGTTACCCAATAACGGAGAACCGCTTCTATCTTATCTTAGATAGTAGACATAGAAAGTGAAGAACTAAATAAGGGCTTATTTGAGGTGGTTGCAACTTCTCATAAAAGTGATTGTAAAATTGTGGTGTAAGAAGTAACTTCTTAGAAAACAGTGATGAGAATTATATTTTTTTTTTCTAAAAATCAAATAATAGTTTTCCTAGAACCATCACAGTCTAATTGGTTAGACCAAAAAAAATAGCTTCCCGTCACAGAAATTTTAAAAAGCAACAAGAAAACAGTTCCTCAAACAAACTTGAGGTGGTAGTATGAAAAACAAAGCAAACAAAAAACTGCCTCAAATGGACCCCAAGAGAAAGAACTTGAAAATAAAATGACTCGAATGAATCTTTAAATCTAGAATAAGTGACTAAGTTGACAGTAAATGATGACTAGGATAAGTGGATAAAGATGCAATCTGTAACTTCTACACTGATTGCTAGCGACCCAAGCCGCATTCTCCCATCACCTCCAATGGCCATATAATAAACAAAATGGTCATGAAGATGACTAGGATTTAGTGGTAACAAACGAAAGTAAGAGGAAAAACTGGACCATTTAAGGTGAAAGCGAAGTTAAAATTCCCCAGTTATGATACGACATTTGATGCGGAAGCATTAGACAAACACATTGACAGACTAGAAATTTATTTCATCCTACATAGGTATAACACTCATAACAAAGTGGCTTTTCCTCAAATGAAGCTTACCCGACATTTCTTAGAGTGGTTGAATGATCACATGAAAGGAATGAAATCATTAAGAGATAATCTAGAGACAGTCTAAGCGATCAAATAAACATGGATTTTATCCCATAGTTCAGTGGCGGATTGGTGGAAAAAATGAAGCAGTACAAGGCAATGATAAGAACAATCAGTGCAAGAACATATGACAGAGTTTGGACTGCATGAAATCACTTTCGGAAATGTAAGTTAGGGATGTACATATGTTGATGAAGTGCATCTATAGGCTTTATTCACAAAGTGCAAATGAAATTTGCTTGTTCTGAATTTTAGCCAAGTCTGTATGATGGTCATGGCCACCGAATGAAAAACCTAGGCATGATGGAGAAGGGCAAGAATAAAAAAAGGTAGATCCACTTTCCCCAAAAACAAGATTGGAAAAAAGATAACCAATGCTTCAAAAATTACCCCTTCTTTTGAAGTCGGTGTCTCTTAAAAGTTTTGCGACTAATAACAAATAGTTGACCAAATAAAAGAGAAATAGTAAAAAATTGCACCCTACTCATTAAAAAGTTGAAGATGGATAGCCCACATAAGTGTGTTGGATATCCACCAGCATCAACTAGATAATTAAAGAGAGAACAAGAGCAAGCTAGAATATGTTCGCAGTCACACCTGTATATGCATAAAGGGGCAAGGGAGCAGGAGTTGGGGACAACTAAGCGAGGAGGGGGTAGGAACATTCAGAGCTAGTTTGGAAAATTTTTCCTTTATTATTGAAATATACAATCTAAATGAAACGAATAACTTGAACCCACAATAGACGCCAAAATGCTGTAGTACTTATGTCACCTTTTTCTTCTTTTTTTCACCATAAAACAATTGAAAGAAGGTGAAAATAGAGAGGAAAAAAGGTAGATACAAAGAAAAGGAAAACAGCGAGAGCATGCCAATTCACTGGAAGGAAGTGCAGTAGCCACTTGGACTTGGGGTTCAAGAAGTAGCAGAAAGCAACAAGAAGAGGAAGCAGAAAAGGTTTTTGGCAACTGATGCATGTTAGCCAGAAATAAAATTCTGCCGTCAAGAACAGGTGAAGAATGTAGCATATCAATTTTTCAACCAAGAAAGCATTCAAGTTCGCCCACTAACTATAGTCTCCATAGTACTTTATGCATATATCTTGGTTTCAGTTTGGATTATACGAAAATCCAGAACCAATTATCAGTTCAAGCAAATCCGTTTACAGCACAACTATTCACAAGAGGAAGATACCAACCAAAAGCAGCTGGTTTAGTTTTGTTGGGATCGGTGCCTCTTCTCACAACAAATTTTAAATTCCAAGTATAGCTTCAACCTTGATCCAATACTCCTGTGTTACTTTTTGTCTTCTCTATACATTGACGTCTTCATTCAATTAAAATTAGGCATGCGTATGTTGGTTTATGGTTGGACGGGTTGATGGGATAAAATGAAAGTATTAAAGTTAAATGTGCACTAGCAAAGATTACAAGTATAGGAGAAAACCAAAGATATCTTGTTTTCTTCTTCCATAATATTCTGATGTTTCCAACCAAGAAGATGACTTGCAGAGTTATATTAATTCCCTAATTATAAATAAATTGCAACAACGAGCCAGAATATGTAACTTATTGTGCTGATTATATCAGGTTAATATAAGGCTTATGACCCAAACCTCATCCAAGTTCCGAAAAAAAATTAAAAATAAGTTTCCCGTCTTTGTGATAGCATTTTTGACTTCCCTATTCCTGTTTTTTTTAAGCGAACCATGGATCTTCTCATCACTTGAGTACAATAAACTGGAAACTTTATTAGGCTACCGTCTCCCATCTACATTCACGACCATGATTAAATTATAGTATTTCCAAATAAAGCACGTCTAGCAGGCTATGATTGAGAAGGTTAGTTGTGTGACTCAATTCAACTGGAGTTATCGGAAATAAAATGGCTGGAGAGGTAAATATATCTCAAAGAAACATAAGCTTTGATGATACCTTTACTTGGATAATATATACCTGATCAGAGGTTTCTTCAGAGCTTTGAATCATATCTTGACATTCATCATGGTATTCATGAGTTAAAGATCCAGTACAAGCCACAATTTCCGTTTCTGCAGCAACTTCGTCTGCGGTTTTTATTATTGGATCTACTGTGCTCCTTTCACAAGGTTTGAACTGTTGCTGATAAAATATTTTAGAGACAACAAATTCACCATCCTTTTCATCTTCACCAATGCCAAGGTGATATTGGTGCATCACCCAATTAGTCTTTTCAGCTTTACCTCCCTTTGTGGCGCTAACATACAGAACCATTATCTTTTTACATCCTAGGTGCTCCCCATCTAAAAGAACGGGCTTCGTCTTACCCGTTTTGTGCCAACGGACATCCCCATGATCATCAGTGTTTATCTTACGACGCTTACGAGTTCCAGTGTTGTAAGCCTTGAATGTTCTATGAAAGAAGTGAGAAACACTTCCATCCTGCTTAACTCCTGAAGGAAAGGACATTCAAGTTAAAAGAAATATAAAAAAAACAACAGCATAAAAATCAAGGGAAATTACATACGCAGCACACAATTCTCACGCCTAACCTTTAATGTTTACATATATAGCACTTTGGCACTTTAAACCTTTGCCTGAAAAGGTGCATTTCACTTTAAAAAAGTGGTAATGGTGCTATTTGTGATGTGATATTAAGGATATGAGCGCTATGTGCATAAATACCAAAGTTAAGGTGTGAGATATGTAAATACATAAGAATTGTGCGCTACGTATGTAAATGCCCCTAAGATATCTCAGATAATCAGTCACCTGGTAATTTCTGAGGGTGAGTATAACATATTCCATCTTCCTCTTCAACTGTTGGTATGAACTCATTGATGAAAGGATGAGGATCTACACCATCTTTCCTGACTTTAGCCATCAGATGTTGCAGCAGCTCTTGGTCTGATGGATCAAACTTGACGCCATGTGGCAAGCCAGGCCATTCATGGATAACCTGATATTAATATTAGTCAAAGAACAAAATTTTCAAAGAAAAAAAGCAGTTTAGCCATATGAAATTTTAACAAAACAGGAGATCTAAAATCCATAATTCACCAAGGAGATCCAATGGTTCAAAAAATGTAAAGACTGGCTGACAAAGGGTGTTCGAATCTTCGATCACATAATTTCAAACTATCCATACAATTCCAACGCAATAACGGTAGACATATTTAACACACTGAACTCCTGTGGTTTTTAAATTCTTCACTTCAAAATCAATTTTGACGATCACTATGGCTTTCCAAACATATTCACAAAATAAATAACGAAATTGATAGTTTACATCATTCAGTAAAGGCCTTCACGGAGCTACAAAGATGCAAGACCTCAAGGGATTCAAAGGAAAAATGCTTTGAAGTCAACATAACTCAACACTGAGTCAGTAAAATTAACAGGACCTATCAATCAGAAAAATGAAATAATATATAAATATTCACAGTAATAGCTCGGCATGCATATATGCAAGAATACTTGACAGTATAGCAAGTTTAGTAAGATTCTAGAAGTCCAATCAACAAAAGAAATATAACAACTAAAGACTTGAATAAGTTTATTGGCTATGGAGCTAACACAATAATAAAATAAAATAAAATAAAAACTCATCGAGAAATTTAATGATTAATTTAATAATCAAGGCATATGAAATATTTCTAAGAAAAAATTTGTATGTTTACTTGTTAAAAAGTAAAGGAAAAGAACTTCATAACAAAGAATAAAATTCCAGGATGAACTTTGTTTTACAGTGGGCAAGTAAAATTGAAGGAAAAGAAAGCTATTCAGCATTTCACTGCAGCAAAACTTCAAACTAAAGAAATCTTACATCGCTATTATCAATAACATAATTGCACCTTGGACAAGCTCTGGTGGGGTTACTTATCCATTTGGTGCTGCCAGGGTCTGTTCTCTCTGATGCGTTTTTAATCTTTTTGGCAATCCTTTTGCTATCGACTAGCCATGATGCTCTGTATGTAATATAAACTTTGTAAATGTTAACGATGAAAAGTCACAAAAATGAATTCCTACAATAAACTTAACTAGTAGCGAAGTTTTTTTGCTGAGACTAGGCAAAACTTCAGTGTAATATTGGATTTCAGAAAGAGGAGAGAATATGATAGAAGTAAAAAATGCATTTATAAAATTTAATTCTTGCAGAGGCAATAATAGTCACATTCACCCAAACCATCCTTTGAGTGCACGTTGATTCAATGTCTAAGCAATGGACATACAAAAATGGAGTTACCATCCCATATTTCCTAGAGACCATTTGGGATTATTTTTGTTTTTGCGTTTATTCATAAAAAATATATTTGTTAAGTGTATTTTTTATATGTTTTTCTTTTAATTTTTTTAAAAATATATTTGTTAAGTGTATTTTTTATATGTTTTTCTTTTAATTTTTTAAAAACATATTTGTTTTCTTTTAAGAACACTCCAATATGTAAAAGTTAGTTTAAGTGTTTTTAAAAGTAACTAAACATGTTTTAACATACAAAGCATATTTTATTTCAAACCAAAAAAAAAAAAATGAATAAATAATAAAAATAAAAGTGATCCCAAAAAGTCCCCAAGTACCATTGCACTAAGTCTTGACTCCAAAAATATAAAGCCACACCAAATAAAATTAGCCACATAAATTGTGTGGAATCAAACAATGATAGCACCATCACAGCTGAAAATTTTACAAAACTTAAAACTAGGTAAATTGCACTTTCACGCGTCTTCTCTCAATATCATGTCCTTTCTTCACTTCTTTCAGTGTTACAATTGAAATATGTCGGGCTGTATCAAAAAATGATGTATAATGATGTTGATCATGCAATAGTCTCCAGCAGTGGCATTTTCGCAGAATTTTCCATTGTAAACCTTATTTTCTAAAACTTAAATTGGGTGTTATGAAGATGTTCTAATGGCTTGTAATGACGCCAAAACACAGACATGCTATGAGGCACAGCATGTGTAACTAGAAACCAAATGACATATCTAAAACTTATTTCATGTTTAGTTATAAATGTACACATTAAATAATCCAATATATTATTGTAAGCATCTAAGAATCAAACCAACGCCAAGTCAATTTGATTGAATGATCCTTGATGTGCTTTCTTAGATAAAATGTATGGAGAAAAATACTTGTTTATCTTGGATCAAACCCTGAGAAGAAAGAGCTCCATGAAACATGTCAATCGACAAATAGGAACTCAAATCATAGATTTAGCAGCATCAACTGCTACATTGGTTAAGCAATTAACATATGAGGCTTCACATAGGTTTGCAATTTTTTTAGTAAAATGTATCCATAAAGAAAATGAGGGGAAAAAATATTGAAATGATGAAGACTGTAATAGTCTTCAAATATACTATAATATGGAGCAACATAATACCATTCCAAAACTTATTTGGAACAAATCTTGACGTTGTCCTTCCAGCTCATGTATTGAATTAAGGCTTCTCAATAACCATATTGAATTAAGGCAAATAGTGAAAATATTAATGTCTGTCCAAAACAGCATGGTTTCACTTAAATAATTTTAAACGTCGGAATGAAAGAAAAAGAAGGGAGCAAGGAGAGAGAGAGAGAGAGAGATGGGAATCATGCACCTACCCCTTTAAGGGCTAGAGGAATTCACCATGATAGTTCATTAGAGAGAGAGAGAGAGAGATGGGAATCATGCACCTACCCCTTTAAGGGCTAGAGGAATTCACCATGATAGTTCATTCAATAAAATAGATCAACTGTCAATATAAATATGTTGATCACACAGACCTTAGTTTATATAATCTGTTAAGATCGACTCATTTGTAATTTGATAATAACAAATATTATAATAATGTTTCACCTTATCACTCAGGTACTATCAAAATATTTCAAGAGCTTAAATGAAGATTCTAGAAGAATAACTTAATGTGTGTGTTTAAATGCTTAAATGATTGATTGAATGCATGATTTGTCCTAACTGTCATAAGGATAATGAATACAAACTAAATTAAATCAGATTTTGCTTATAAATATCCAGAGTACTTTTTCAATATCAGAAAATTATTCCATAGTTTTTTATATTTTATTCGACATAATTTCTTAATTATATTATTTATTATCAATTAAGTATTTATGTGATAGCAATCTAATTATTGATCATAGGCTAAATATGCATATTTTATAATCTTAATCACTCAAATATTTAGAAAATTTTTATGATCCTGAGTTACCTACCAATTTCATTTAATTTCTTACTTTTTCTTTTATATGTAATTATTTATTATTATTTTAATTGGTTAATATAAAAAGCATTTTCATTAATAAGGGAATTTACCCTTAACTATTATTTTATTAGATTCATTGAAATGTTGACATACAATTTCATACATAATATCATAAATTTTAAATTTTTAACTAATCAAGTTATGATATCTATAAAGCTGATCATCCCCAAAGTTAGCAAATCTTGGCTAAATTAGTGGTTGACCATTAAGTGGCCGAGAGTAAGGAATCTTTCCATGCCAGTTAACAAGTAGCCCCTAATTGTTAATAACTAGCCTCTAACTTTTTCTAATTGTTATTGTTATGTATTTTTCCAATTTTAGAGGTATGTTTAAGTTATCTTATGCTCTCTGATATTTAATTTACTCTCTTATATATATTGCACTCATATAACATTAAAATATGAAGCATTTCACTCAAATAAAAAAAGGAGATAAGAAAAGGGATCTCAAGAAAAATCTCTGTGAAAAAGATTCAAATGCTCAACCTTCATCAAAGCTCATTAAGTACACTTCCTGTAACATTTTTGTATTAACCTTTTAATTTGTATTTATGTATTTCTTTGTACTATTTTAAAATCATTGTCCAAATTATCGCATTGTTTCCAATTGCTATTCATAATCTAAATCACATCAAAGCCTTGCAAAATTTTGGAAAGGCATATTCTGAAAATTTATTGGCTTAGAAGGGTGACCTTATCACAAAATCAAGTGTAAGATGTTCTAACCCTTCCTTGAGTACCTTGTGAGCTAAGTGACTGGTAGCAGAATCATAGGTGCTGGGTACAAAGTATTGTATTTCTACAATTTCTAGTGATAGTCAAAATCACCATCACAGCCTTGAAAGATTTTGGAAATACATGGTCCTAAAATTAAGTGGCTTAGAAGGGCAACTTTATCAAACATCAAGTGTAGGATGTTCTTACTCTTCCTTAAGCACCGCTTGTGAGCTAAGTGACCGGTAGTGGAATCATAAGTGACAGGGTGCTCGGATGTTTATAAAAGTTGGGTAGGAAGAAACCGCCCAGATATCATTGTGTCCTGTCTCCTTGTGGCAAGATTTGAATTGCATTTGCATTTAACTTGATTTACATATATTTGCGAAGACTGATTGATACTGTGACTAAATGCTTATATTAGAATTTGCATTAAATCTCTATAATGTCATAATCATGTGTCACGTTATATCATTGTCATCATGGTGCTCAAATCAGATGACTAAGAAACAGCTGTGCTTTACATAAGCATCATGGCAATAAATACATTCATTACTAATTTCCTATAAATGAAAAGATGAATCAATGATTTAGAAGATGAGAATTTTATTGAGTAATAAATAAAAATAATAAATAAGGATATTATATTATTAGGAAATGAAATGAGAAAAAAGATATTCAAGATTGAAAACAGCATGACACAACAAGTTGCACTCCATTAACTTTACAAAACAAAGAAATTTGGTTGAGAAACATGTGCAGCTCAGCCTGGAGTAAAAATCGAATATGTAAAAGCAATGCATTGGGATTAACTAATTCTAGCATATAATAATAAAAATGATCGAATTAAATAATATTGAAAGTTTTAAATATATTCAACAGAAAGAGACCTGGCATCAAAATGAATAACTAAAGTGTGAATGCCAAGCAACTGATCAATTGATTTGATAAAGCATTGATATACCAAAGGAGATTCATGACATGAAATGGTACTCTCAGTGTTCTCTCTATGCATAAATTTTAGATATATCGAACATCAGTTTAACAAAATCATGTATCAGATGAACCGGGAAGCCATATCAAGCATTTTTTTTCTCCAAAAATTCTCCTCATAGACATCCATTGGCACTCTGCAAGATTTGTTACTCTTGTTATACAAGTTCAATCAATGAATTTTATATTTCTAGTTACATGTCTTGTAGCTCATTCTCCAAACTTAGATATGCTAAAAAAATCCCCTAAACCTCAATTTTGTATCAAACAACATGAGATGAAGAACTAAGCCAAGAATATTTCCATAAATATTTGCCAGAATAACCAGAAAAACTCTCATCCTTGCCTTCAAGCCAAGAAATGTCACTTATAAAAGCAAACCATTGTGTAGGGAAAATCACCATCCAAAGAGAAAGCAGATGCAGACAATGAAATCCAATAAAAGTCCATCAAAAACTGATCTTCCTAATCTCCTTACCACCTACTGCTCATTTATCCCACACTGACCCCCAAAAATCAATCCATCTTCCTCTGTAAAGTTACGCTCAATAAAAAAAATGTTTCAGTAAGACTGCACTTCAGTATAACCCAAATCAGGGGTTCGGTAATAATTAACAGGAAAAGCTTTGAAACACCCTAACCATACAAAAGAACAAACTTTTAAGAAAAAGATAAGGAATTATTCATTAACCCAATGAAGAATACTCTGAATCTTTTTTCAAATCAAACTTTCTGGAGATAAATTGGTCAGATTCGAGATTAAGTGGAGGGCCAATGTTTCCCATCTATCCTTTAAGCAGACAGACATTCTAGGATAACATAAACAACATTCTAGTCTGCTGCGACGAATCAGTACCCGGTCATCCTCCAAGAAAAGGGGATTTTTAATGCTTCAGTAGGCGTCAAATGGTTTAGAGTTTCCAAATTTCCAACCGCCGACCGGATGTAAGCCGAAGTCACGGCGATCGCCGGAACGATCGGCTATGTCCTGAGAACTGCGAGCGGTGCAGAGATTTGATGCGATCTGCAGAGGGTTGCGCAGTTCAAATTAGGTGATATTGCGAGTTCCAAGACACGCGTAGAATATTTCTTATGGAAAATTTTTCTCCCTGGACTTGGACCGTTTGGCAATTTCACTCCAAACAATTCTTGCGAAAGGATTCTTCAAATTCTAATCACATTTTATGATTTTTGAATTAATATTAAAGAAAGCAAGCTTTACATAAACTACCACTAGAGTTTTTGTATTTATATTACAAAACACATAAACTTCAATTTTTACAAACATATCATCTTATCTATAAATAAAAATACATATTTCACCTTTTAAAATTACACTGACGATAGTTATTATGTAATATGAATGATTTGAGTGGTATAAATATTGAAAATAAATTTTACGCCAGTTGAATCCTGATTGAATTACCCCAAGGAATAGAGCTTAAGATATGAGAGGGAGATAAGTGCACGGTAATAAATAGTAATCAGTCTTATCAATTAGTCATTTTTCATAAATTGTGGGGTATGATATGTGAAGTTATATCATTGGTTTGCTTTAATAGGTGTGTTACAGGGTAGTTTATCTATTTTAGATGTATGAGACTATGACTTGGCTAACCTTAGACTCGTTTAGCTCAAATTAGTAAGCATTTGTTCGACAAGGTTTGCTTGTTTGATTGTGTTGAATCTGTGTAATTGGTTAGCCTTTGATGGCCTTCGAGTAAGCAATACTGACTTGATCAACTTGGCTTTGCCGATCGGTTATTCTAGCATGATTGTCGATCACTGGTCTCTAAATAAGAATTCTTGTGAGCATAAAGATGATAGGCTACCGAGCAAAGTGTGAATTATTGTAATTCAATAGTTAGTTCATTCATTGAGGAAGGAATCATTCAAAATGTTTGTAGGTTATGTTATTCTCAATTCTTGGCTCCTGATGAGAAATCTCAACGGCGTCCGTGAGACTGATGATGATATTGAACTCTTTTCTTTTTAGTCAGGTTATGGTGATATGTAGATCAAAGTCTTTGCTTGGCTTGATTAACCTTAGTACTTGGTTTGAATGGTCTACACTTGGGTGACCTCTATCCATAGTTCAACAGGTCACATCCAATCAAGTGAGTGTGTCCTTTAGTCTCCTGCTAGTGGGCCCTCGTTAGATGCACTCTTTTATCTCATGGACCATTAGATCTTCTCAAGATTTGTGTTGAAGTATTCTCGATGTATATATTTAGCTTCCTGATTATCTTACTTCTTTATAACAACATTTGTGATAAGAATAAGATAATTAAATGTAAAAATAATTGTCATTTATTTTGTAAACAAAGCCTTAACAATTGAACTTTTTGAATTTAAGTGCCCATGTCTTATAATTAGTGCTTTACCGACTCCTTTGTTATTCCATATTTGAGTTGCTTTTTTATGTCTAAATCGGTCAACTTCCAAATGTCTCAATGGCAAATGTTCCACAATCGTTGGGCGAGCTTCTCAATTGAGAAACGATAATGGCCACTTTTGGATTGTCTGAAATGCGATCTCATTCTGAAGCCAAGAAAAAATCGGAGGGATACAAGCAGTACGAGGGAAAAAGAGGTAAGAGGGAGAGAATAGGCATAAGGGAAATAAAAGTTGCTTTTAAGAAACAAGGCAGGTGTGCCGACTGACAAAGTAGGGTCATTTGACTCGCTTCACAGTTCTCAATGAAGGAAGAATGGGTGGAGATAGAAGCACATTGGACGGTCCGAGCTTCAGCTCAGTGGCCCAGCCTCTTGCTATGGCCCATGAGACCAGCTTGCTGAGCAATCTGTACATGGGGCCCGCTCCCCCCACCCCCACCCCGCTCAGTATGGGCCACTACTCGCATCTTGAACTCTCTCACTACAACATTTGGATGCATAGGCTTAGCCTGAGGTTTCTTTCAGAAGCCCCGAGCGACAACCTCCTCCTCTCGCTCGACCTTCTATCATCATAGCAGCTCAAAGTGTTGTAGTCATCTGACCAAACTTCTCTAACTAAAGCACTCAGTTGACAATAAATGGATTAGTGCAATATTGTACTGACAGTTGCCTCCCCTCGATCAGACTCGAGCTTCTTCTTTCACGCACAAGCCCCATCGATAAGGTATGGATTCCCTTGGGAGATGAGCCAATGAGAAAGCGTAACTTTCAATTCTTAACCATATTTTCCAAAACAAGCAACTAAAATTTATCGGTCAAACCAAATTGAACATAACCATTCGCGTCAACCCAGAATGAAAAAATATAAGCACAAAGTTATATTTATCACGGAGCTCTTATTTGATGACAAAAAGTTTTGTTGATCAAGGAACTCCCATCCGATGACAGTAGATGATATATGTCATTATGATATCAATGAAGTTAGGCTTAATAAGGGTGAGGATAACATTATAATGGTTTGAAAAAAACTAGCAGCTTGTGGCATAAAGGTAGTCACAGACCATACTTGAGTCTACTTTAATAGAAGACAAGGTCATTCCCAAATCTGACAGTTGCTTTGACATTCCCTCCAATGACTTAAAGCTCTATGAAGGGGTTGAAAATGTATAACTCATACAACCGGGCAATGACATAACAAACCTATCATTTGCTTCGACCGAATCAAAGAATTGAGGAAAGTATTTGAGATCCATCTAAACGAAAGAAAAAAGAGCAGAAAACTGAGAAAATGGAAGCAAAAGAAAGCCCGAGAGTGCAATGCCAAAGCCAAATCTCAACGCTTTTATATAAAATAATATAAGAAGTGGAACCATCACATAATCGTACATTAATGTTGAGAAGGTGCCATCACATCAATACAAAATTCAAGAGAAAAATAAAAATAATAATAGTAAAAATTAAATTTTATTATGAAAATATTTGAATTAGGCTCAAAACTAGTATGAAAAAAAAAACTTCACAAGTGGTTTGTTTGTCACTTCAACCTGGCAAGCCCTTGTTAAAGCTTTTATAAAAATTCTCTCCCCAAACTTCAACCTATCTACAAGATTTGTGTCTGCCTGGATTTGGAACTTGGATCTCGTCTCTAGGACATCCGACAGCTCCAGCCACATGGTCAGGTCCTCTTGCAGCCCACGTTTCTCTTCCTCACTTTTGATTTCGACAACCTGGGTGTAGGAGCTCTCCATTTGATCTAGACAGCGAGCCAACAATCCAAGGGCATCCAACGTCCATTGCTTCTTAGCGGATCTCACGAGGACTAGTCGGGCGGTCAACTATGCCATCCTCGTTCCTGACCGACAATGGGCTGCCTTAACTAGTCCTGAGGTCGGACCATAACCAGCATACCTCGGAGCCAAGTCACCAACCAGTATCACCTTGACTGCACCAAAAGATAATCTAAGCAAAGATAAAGAATATTTTAACCTAACCAACAATACAAAACCTCCTCATACCAAGGAGTTGATCCAACATTAACCATCTAAGCGACACATTGCTCTCACCAAGTGGTGATGGAGCGCTCGCAATTGTGCTATAGTTAACTAGGGTTGTCAAAAAAGCTCGTTGTTCATGAACAGTTAGTGTTCTGTTAGTCAGGGAATTCATGTTCAATTTGTTCGAAAAGAAAACGAATCAAACACAAAGTCAAACGAATCAACCACGAACAGCGATTTGTTTGTTCATGTTCGATTTGTTAATGTTCGAAATATAAAATAATTTAAAATAGTTATTTATAAAAAATTATGATATTTTAAAAATAATTACACATTCTAAAAATTTATCATATTTTAAATAATGCAAACAAATCTTAATATTTTCGAATAATTCGAACACTTCAAACAAATCAAAAAATTCAAACAATTTGAACCTTTGATATAATTCGAACAATTCAAACACTTCAATTAATTCAAACTTATTTCAAACAAATCGAATCGAACACGAACAACAACTTCAACAAACAATTTCGAACACGAGTCTATTTCAAACAAAATTACTTTCAAATGAACCGAACACGAACACATGTTATGTATGTTCGTGTTTGGTTCATTTACACCCCTATAGTCAACAACAGAGCACGAACAACTTTTTGTGCCTTGGGCGGTGGTGCGCCAACCACTCCCTGTGTAGGTAGTTCAACCAGCTGGTCATAGAACGCAACATGAGTTTGAGTTGATGAGTAGGTTCTTAGACCTCTCAATCTACTTCCATCTTCCACCTGGTATTCCCCCCACTAGGGACCTTGAAACGAGTCAGATGACCCCACTTCGTCCGTCAGCTCACCTGTCTTTTGTTTCTTAGAAATAAGTTTTTTTCTTTCTCTTTTTTACCTCTGGCCTCCTCTCTTCCTTTGGATGTTTTCTTTGCCTTTAGGCAGGACCACACTGCAAATAGTCTGAAGGTAACCATCATCATTTCTTTAGTGAGGATTTCACTCAAGGGTTTTGATTGTTTAACATGGAGATGTTTGGAAGCTGGCTGACTCAGACATAGGGACACAAAGCAAATATTTAATAACAAAGGAGTCTAGTCACGCCTTATTTATAAGAATTATGTGCAAAAAAACTCAAAAAATTCAATTATTGAAGTTTTGATTATGACATAAATGATATCTACTTTTACATTTAATTCTTTTATTATTATCGTAGTCGTCGCTTTCAAGAAATAAGAGAATCATTGAGCTAAAATATGTACAACGGGAATGGGACAACATGAATCTTGAGGAGATTCAACAATCTAAGAGACAAAAAAGTACAACTAAGGAAAGTTGTTGGCAAAAAACCAAATAACCTATTTACAGAGCCAGATGTGACCCTCTGAATCGTGGTTAAAGGCAAACGGGATGTAGACTACCCGAACCAAGGACTAAGGCTAATCGAGCGAGCAAATGCTTCTACCAACCTATCGTTGCAACCTTGCTGAGGGAATGTGTTCAATATTACCGACAGTCTCATGGATGCTCCTGAAGTTTCTCATTAGAGGCAAACAATCAACAATAACATAGCCCACAAACATCCCGAAGAACCATATTGTCAATGAATGAAATATTTATGAAGTTACAATGATTCACAATCTTCACAATAACATAGTCTTGTTCTGCCACAGAAGCTCTTCATCTGGGGATCGACAATCGATAGTCAGACTAGAACAACTGATTAGCAAAACCAATCGATCGAGCCAACCTTTCCGAGCTGAAGACCATCAAAGGCTAACTGACAACCCCGATTGAGCATAGTGGAACGAGCAGGCCTTGCGAACTAAGACTCACTGAGTTCAACTAACTGAGTCAGAGGGTGGCTGAGTCATAGGCCATATACGTAAAATACTTAAAATACTTAAAATATCTTGTAACACCCTTATTAAAACATAAGCAAATATGTAACTTTACACATTGTACCTCTCATCTATAAATAGGAGATATTTTTTTTAAGAAAGGACTAATTTATAAGACTGGTTACTGTTCATTACTGTGTAATTATCTCTCTGTCATTCTCTCTTATGCTCTAACTTTTGGGTTGTAATTCACAGACATATCAATATTCAACAACCTAAAAGCTATGGTGAGCGTAGATTATGCCATATACAATAAGATGAACAATACATTGAGAGAAAACCACAACAGAGATATCAGTTTAATGCCCTAGGGAGTTCTCACAACATAAAATCCATGAACTGAAAGAGTAGATGAAGGATTCCCTCTGAGAGAGATTGGCTCGAGGAAGGGATAACACCCACACTTATTGGTGCCATCGAGAGATTTTTTTGTGTGGGGTGTATTAATGATGGAGAGCAAAGAATGCGAAGAAGCATGGGAACACATTTAGCACCGCTACGGTTTTGACTTCCATTGTTCTCTAGTCCCTTACGCAAATGCCATCTTCCTCTTTAGGGAGCAATGGGACACCTCTGAGCCGAATTGGCTGCTCATCATTTCGCATCTTACCGATTGGATTAAGGCAAACTTTGACAAGGCATTTCTCCCCAACTCCCAAGCCGGGCTTGGGGTGGTGTTTCGTGATGAGGAAGGTAATATTATATCTGCTGCTGGTCGCGCCCTTCTACACTGGGATAGCTCGCTTGTTAATTTTGAGGCGTTCTCCTTTCTTAGTTTGTTTGGTGCAGTCGTGATATTGGAAATGAAAGGACTAATTATTGAAGGAGACAATGAAACGATAATTAATCATTTCTTAGATTGCATGGAGGACAAGATGGGACGACATTTCTCTTTAGAGGAGCAGTCTTTCACCCTTTTTTTTTTTTTAAATTTAAGCAAGTCATTTTCCATTTTATACATAGGGATTGTAACAACACGGCCCATTTTTATGTTGAGCTTATTTTAGATAGATATTTTTTTTTTTTTGCTCACAATTATGACTCTGATTTTTTTAATATGGTTGAAAAAGATTCCAACCATTCCACTTCTTTTATATAGCTTTTATACCTATATTTTGTACTCTTTATTTTAATTATAATGTAAAATGCACACCTTTCAAGAAGGGCACCCTTACTCTTGGGAAGAGAAATAGATTCCCAACACTTAGATTGTACCGGGTTGGCGCCGATGGAAACATATCGATTCGAGTGCAATGAGGCCTGAGGCATCCCACCAGCCGAAGAACACGTTCTCTCGGTAGATTTTTGAGGTTGAGCCCCCAGAGAGATTCAAAATCCCTCACTGGAATCCTACAAGGGCCAGACTGATCCAACCGCCATAGCCTCCTTCGAGTCGGCCGTATGCTCGCTGACGAACACCGACGCAAGATAGTGATACACAATTAAAATTTGAAATTTATGTGTTGGCCATGTAAATACATATCAATCATATGTGCACTGTTTTTTATTTAAGATATGGCAGAAACCGTCCAATTTTCTCAACAGTTATATTATTCCTTAATCAATGGCTAATAACCCTTTATCAAGATATGATAACGGCGAAACGCCACACGTGCCAGCGAACCTATCCGTCTCCCTCTCACACACTCTCACACGTGGGATTCGCCCGTGCAGATTGCCAGCCTCAAAATATTATAACCACCACCCATTTTAATTCCAAATTTCCAATATACGATATATATATATATATATATATATATATATATATAGATATGAGGGGTAATATGTATATTTATATGAATAAATATTTATATTGATAATTGTCAAGAAAACAAGCATTCAAATCCTCATACATATTAATATCTCCCAACCGCTCTCTCAATCCGTCGTCTTTATATATGGTAAGGTGATTTAGGGTTTGCTCTCACCCTCGTATAATGGTAATTTTATTTCTGTATTTTTTTTTGTAAGGAAAAATGTTTATTTTCGTCTCCGTCTTGAAAGAGTCTGTAAGTTTGTAAGATGTATTCCACTGACTATGTCTTTATTATATTAAGGTTTATGATTCCCATTGCCTTCTTTTATATATATTTTGTGATTCCATCCATGGTCGTTAACAATCGTACTGTTTATTTGATTAATAAAGATTTATGGATTTGGGGTTGATTAATGGAGCGGTTGGGAGCTGTAGAAAAGGGGTTGGAGGGGTTATTTTTTGCTCCGTTGTCTGTTTCTAGGGCTACGGGGATGGGTTTGGGATTTGTTAATCGTGTCGCTTTCTTCTTACCTCTCCGGAAATGGGGAAATATATTTCCAGTTTCTGTTTTGGATGTTCTGTGATCCTTTTTTTGCATTCCAATTTGGGGAGTTTAATGCTGCTTTTTGGCTATTGAGATTGTTACGATGGATGAATTGAGAAATGGTTTTATTTTAGATGTATAATCAAAGTAATACTTTTTTAGGATAATTTGGTTGAAATAGAATTAAGTGATTTAGATTTTTGCAATGGAGATAAAAAATAGAGCCATTAGATTGCCAGATAAAATTAGTTGAACGAGATTAATAGTAGATTTAGGCTGGTAATGATATCTTTCGGCTATCAATTTCTTTGTTTTTTTTTCTTTTTCTTTTTTTGATTCATAAATATTGAAGTTTGAATCGTTGGTTTGCAGATAGATATTTGAAGGCGTATTGGGGGGAAGAAGATGGTGGCTGCGGAAGACAGAGAAACAGAGGATGTTGCTGTTGCTCCCAATAAAGAGGAGCTACAGGCACCGGAACCTAGTTCTAGACAGGCAGGAGATGAGATTGCAAACAATTCCAACTATCAGGCCTATCCTGAAGCATTAGCCAGCTACCAAGATGTTGTTGAGAGTAAAAAACTATTTATGGAATCACTTGAGAAGTTACATCGCGCAATGGGAACCAAGTTTATGTGAGCTTTTATTTTTTTTTCAATTAGTTATGATTTATTTATTTTTGAAGTAACATCTTCTAGTTGCTTTTTCATCTGGTGGAGATGTGAGGTTATGATTTTGCAAGTCGAAATGATTTTGCAAGTCGAAACTAATTCATTTGTAAAGCTCTTTGAATTTACTTGCCATTTTTGTAAAAATACACAATATATGAGTTAAAGTTGAAAATTATTCTTTTTTTGCAAGAGACCCTTTGGCAAAAGTGTTTGATATATTCATTTGTGGTCAATGGCTGAACCAAAACATAATCATTCTTTTGTTTTTGGTAGTTTTTTACCCTTTTGGTATCTCTAAGGTAAAAATTGAAGCATTTTTGGTTCTATGAGCTAAAGTATATGCACTCCTAATTAGCCTTAACAAAGTAATTGTAGTCAAATTGGTTATGGTTGCTTTGCATGGGTTATATAAATTGTTGTAATTGCTATAAAGTGCTTCAGATGGCCGGAATTCAATTTTTGTGACTAAACTTTATCCCATAGACTTTTATCTTTCTTTAATATCTATTACGCTTAATTTTCTAATCCTGAGTTTTGTCGGATGAAGAAGTATGAAATCATTTTTTTGTTTTCTTATGAAGTTCTGAATGAATCAAAATATTATTTAAGAAACATCAGCATAGTTTTCATCTAAAACGTCTAACTTATCACTATTTGTCCTGTTTAGATTTCTCATGTTGTTTGAATTGCAATATCAACCACTTAGAAGATCATGCCTCTTGTTATATTTTCCTGATATATTTGTGAATTTTCTTTAATATTCTTATTAGGATCCCCACTATTGGAGGAAAGGAGCTTGATCTACATCAGCTTTTCATGGAGGTTACATCTCGAGGTGGTATTGAAAAGGTATCTCATAAAAATCATCAAAAACTGCATTATTTATTTCATGATGAATATTTAGCTATTTTGCATGCTATTTTGTTTTTATGTTTAAAATATTTAAAAAAGAGTGTACTCTCTCATGCACAACTTATTTCTTTGCTGATAAATTTATTAATTTGAACTTTATAAAATTTTCTTGATTATTGGAGCTCTATCTATAGATATTATTGAAATATGAAATTTTATTTGCATCTTTCTTCTATTTCATGTCATTAGTCAACAATTGCTTTGCGACGTTGTATTCTTTTTCATTTTCATTCTCGTTTTTCTTTGTAAATTTTAGCATATGAAACCTGTTCTTTTTTGACATCCTTTAAGTTTATTACTTGTTCATATAACATGGAATCCCAAAATTGTTTGTAAGAAGGTGAAGTGCATATGAACAACAAAGTTTGATCTTTATCATAAAAAATGATATCAATATTCCTTAAATATAAAATGATGGAACTAAACTCTAGATACGATTGAATAGGCGTATCGTTATGCATTTGAAGCAAATGGCATCAACTTTTTGCTAGAGTTTGTTTTAGAGTTTTTTTTTTCTTCTATAAAGAGTCTAAGGGGTTGTTTGCTGAAAAATGAGTGCACTTCATTCCTTTTGTAGGAGTTTCAAAAATTACATTGGATGAATTCTAAATGAATGGTAGAATTACATGCTTTTGGAATTCATTTTCTAATTCAATTTCAATTTATTTGGAATTCGTTAGATTTGCATGAATTGCAAATACACCGCTTTGTGTTTGTTTCTTGCTGTCCCCAGCTACTGTTGCTTGCCCAACAGTTGTCTGTGTTATCGGCTGCCCTAGCTTGACTACTGCTTTTGCTATCGACAACCGTTGCTAAACCTCCGCCGCCGCCCGCCGCAGTTCACTTGCCTACCGCCAACCTCCCGTCGTCTGCTGCCCGCCGTCCATCATTACATATTTAATAGTGATTTTTTTCTTCATATCAAACAAGAAAATATGAATTGCTACATTATTTCAAATACATTACATTATTTTTACACTTCATTCCTTTTTCGACAAACCAAACAACCTCTAATGGAGCCATAATTTTTTTGTGATAATTTGTTCTATAAAACACAATTGAATTGTCAAGAGAGTGTTTGCATCCATCTATGTTGTCTTTTTCACTCGTGGTTTCAGGCATCAAGGTATTCCCTATGAGCGTGCCCCCACACATACTTGTTGAACCAGTGCACCACACATATTATTTCTCCTCTAAACTCTTTGAGCTATCAAACTTCTTGATTTAGAACTTCATATTCATCATATTCCTCTTAAACATTTGTTCAACTACTAATTATTAGGAACAATAATACACCTAAGTTTATGCTACTACAACATCAGTCTATAAACACATGTTATGAACCACAAAATAATTACAAAAGAGTTTAAGTACCAAAAAAAGAGAATACCTAAATTTATATGTTTCAGCTAATGTAAAACTACATCCACAAAAGAAAAGAAGGGATTTGATCTATTAACAAGAAAGTCATATTCATGGTGTAAAATACATGAATACTTACTAGATTTTCCCAAAACTCGAGTACACCTATGCTCAAAAAAGAGATATAGAAACCTATATCTCTTAAGTCAAATAAAAGAAAGTAACTTAAGAGAAATAATAAAAAAACGGATTAAAAAAATTCTAGAAAATTGCTCATAGTTCAATTGTGTTTTGTAGGGCAAATAATCACAAGATGAACTTCTAAAAATTTAAAGACGACACCATAGATGATACTTCAAACTTCTAAAATGAACTTCTTGTGGTTTTCTTATGATTTAATGTCAATTAGTTTTTTATTAATCAACTTATATAACCACCAACTGATAAAAAAGTAAATTAACTTCTTTAAAATTATCTAGTACATTTTTAAGCTTTCACACAAACAAGCTTGATAAATATATCATCCTGTGATTCATGCATGAATATTATGCCAATAGCTAAAAATCACCTTACAATTTTCAAGTTTTCGCACCAAAGGCTTGCAATCTACCTCACGATGTGATTCAGCATGATATAAAGAATACCTAAAACAAACAAATCACTTTAATTATAGCTTGAAAATGAGCGTTGGTTATGTGAGTTGTATTTCTAAAAGATGTTAATTTAGCAAACACATCTTAAGCAGCATAACCTAAAAATTTCCACTAAATTACCTTCATATTATGCAAAGCAACTCTTATCTTTATGAATAAATTTATTGATCTTTTGTGAAGATCCTGAAGCACTAGTAGTTTTTAGTAAGCATGATAAGGTGAAATATGTTCATTTGACCATAGTTTGAGCAAAGCAAGTTATATGTAAGATCAATGATCAGGGAAACTTTATCTATATCTGAAATAAATCTAAAGAGTGAGTTGTTTTTCACATAGAATATAGATACAGTTATATGATCAAAATGTCAACTGCTGGATTTCGTTTTAAATGAAGTTGTTCCTATAAAAGAGCTATCTTATGTTCTTGCTTTGAGTTGAAAAAAAAAATTCTTTTCGGGCTCTTTTTTTTTTGTAAAAAGAAAATTCATTTTTGAAAATAATAATTTCACCTTCAATCATTTTTGTGCAAAATGCATAGCATTACATTTGAGAAAATTTGAGAAAATTTGAGAAACATAAAATTAGTGCTGATTTTAACTGCATCCAACCATCAGATAGATATACACTATTTCATGGTTTTTCAAAACATGTTTTCCATCTTCAGAGGATCAAATGGGCCCTTTGATTCTTGGGTTTGATGCATTTACTTTAATCTTATCATATATAAAGAAATCTCTTTCAAGCACATAAGCTTAATTCTTTGAAACAGACAAACAGTAAACCACTGCATACCGAATGAAATTTAAGTTTGTTGCTAGTTTCAAGTGGTTATTATTTTAGCACAACTATCAGATGAGAAATTGAATATATTCGTGATAGGGTTGGTGTAGCTCCTGTGACAGACAAAATTAGAGAAAGTCGTCTTAGATGGTTTGGTCATATTAAACGTCGACCATTAGATGATCCGATTAGGAGAGTAGATGTTTTAGATTCGACTTGTGTTAAGAAAGGCAGAGGTAGACCTAGGAAGACTTGGGCTTATTGTATTAAAAATGATCTTAATTTATTAGAACTAAAAGAAAATATGACACTAAATAGGACGCAATGGAGAAAAAGGATTCATGTGGCCGACCCCACGTAGTGGGATTAAGGCTTTGTTGTTGTTGTTGTTGTATCAGATGAGAGTTGATAATGTTCTGTGTGGTATTTTAAGCATCTTTGTGAACACAAAAGCTTTTAGATACCCCATTTTATATGTATATAGGTTTGAATTCACAACGCAACATTTCAGTGCTCATTTTCTTAAAATTTTAATTTATAGTTGTCGGCCGTTTTCAACTTCATGATTTGAAAAAGTGATGATTTTGTGATTTTGAAAATAATTTAAATATGAATATAGCCTTTTTTATTTTTTAAAAGTAGCATTTTAATTTTAAAATAGGTGAGACCAAACGGGTCTCACATTTTAAATAGTTTAGATGATCGAATATAATACTACAAGTAATACACTTATCCCGAAGAATAAATATATCACTTGTAGTAGATATTCAGTCACCTAGACTAAAGAATTTGTGACATCCGTTTTGGTTTGCGAAATATTTTTATAATTAACATAAAAGATTAGATAGAGTTTATTTTATCTGGGTTTCAGGTTCCCTATAGAGTCTAACCCCTATAGTTAATTACATCTTAAATGATTGGGGGTTACTTAAGAAAGCTCTCGATTAAAATCAGGTGGTTTTGCCTTCAAGATTTCAAAGTTTAGGTTTTCACGATTGGACATGAGAAAATCAAATGAGAATAACTCAAAATAGTAACAATTATTTAAGGAATCTAAAGGGAAGAAAAGTAGAGGATATCACAGATCCGGGGAAAACCCCAGTGAACTCCCAACTATCCTGTTGTTTGGATTTATGTCTTTGAAATGATATAATTTGATATTTCAATCCTGCAAATTATTTAGGATTTAGGATTTATGTTTACACAATATCGGACTGTGCAAATAGCTTAAAAAAATAAGAAGATTTACACCGTACCGCACGGTAACTTTGGAATCTTAAAGTATTAGGACTTATAATTGCTCAACAGAGTTGTGCAAAAAGCCTAAAGGATGATCCTATGAGTTGTTATTTAAACTAAGAAAATTGTATAGTGTTGAGAAAATGTTTATGTGATGTGTTTTGATGTTTTGCTGTTGCAGATCCACCTTGAAGTTGTTCTTCGTTGTGCTGCCCACGATGTTCGCTCCAAGCTCCTCGTAGTAGCACCTCCTGGTTTAATGTTAATCCTATACAACCATTAGGATTTCGTAAACTAAGGCATAATGTGTATCAGAATAACTAAATATGCAGTATAAAAGAAAGGAACAATATAGTGTACAGTAGAAATAAAAGACAGTATAACATGCTGAAAGAAGAGCATAACGTGCTAAGAAAAGACAGTATAACATGCTCGGAAAATAGTATAACAGGCTATGAGAACAATACAACATGCTGTGAAATAAAATATTGTAATGTAAATTAAACCTGTACATCTGGGAGGTTCGTTGCTCCTTTAAAGTTAGTTAGTATACGTTGTGTAAAATGAGAAAGCACGACCTAAAAAACTTGAGAAAATAGGTAAATCATAGGAAAAAGACAAACAAATAAAACAAAAAACAATATCACATATAAAAGACCAAGAATAAGAGATTTATATGTGATATTGGGAATGTCCCAAATTGTCAGGAGGATCTGAGTGTAAGATTCAAACTCAAATCTCGTAGCATTGAGTTTTAGTTTTAGTCAAATTAAGACAAGAATTTCATTATTTGATTTAATTAAATCAATCATGAGCCACAATCTAGTGCACCATCGTGTCCAGTGTCCTAATTAACTTATGGACTGGGGTCAGATGTTTAGCTTCTTAGGATCATTTGAACATTAGAATGATGAACTCTCTTAAGGTGTGCTCCTAAGACCTAGGAAGCCTACACTTTAATTTGAGTCTGAAATGTTCTAAAGTGTCTAACTTCAATTAAATGTCCTTCAACTAATCCTCAAACATCTTTAGATCAAACTTAGCTCCCTATCAGACTCCTAAAACCTAGGGGTAAACCTATAATTTTGGCAAAAGGGTTGTGAAATGTGCTTCAATCTTAATTAGAGCAATTGGATTTAAGTTTATTCAAAGCTTAAGGGACCTAAGTACAGGTCTACGAATCTTTCAATCCATGTCCCTAATTGTTATCTAAATTCCCACTTTCTTCCAACCCTCAACTATTTTTTCAGTTTACAATTTCATCTTTCTTATGTAAAATGAACGGGGAATGGTTTGCTATATTATCACCTCCTTAGATTTTATCATCTCAAAGAACCGAACTTCATTTTTAATCTTCTCTCTTTCTCTTTCTCTCATATTTTTCTTAAGATCATGAATTATTTCTGAAGATAATTAAATCAGAAATTCTCATTTTTAACTTAACCGTTAAAAAAAAAACAAACGAACGAAAATGAGACTGATCCATTTTTAAAACAAAGTCAAATCAGTAAAGCTTAAAACGAAATCGTGAATGCATCGGTGTAAAGACGTTTAAATTCGCAAAAAGTAAAAAAAATGATCAAATCAATCCAGAAAATGTGCATAAGTGTCTCCAAGAATCAACACTTAAATATATTTAAAACGATATATGAAAGCCTCAACATGCAAATCAAATTTTAACAAATAAAACCTAAAAAATGCAATAAAAACTTCACTAAATAGGGCCTTAAGATCCTTGAATCAATCTTAGAAAGATATCATTTTCTCACATTTCATAAATGAATCGACCCGTGACAGTTTATGAATTTTCAAACCCCCCATAAATTCAATTGGCGTCAACCCCATATTTTCTCTAAATGAAATTGTATAAGCCCTTTACATTTCACAAAAGAAGGGTCACTAATTAATAGAAGAAATAACTCCCTAAACTTCTAGAAAATCATACCAATGTCAAAATAATATAATTCCATCATTCATCAAAAGTTTACAGTGAAATGTATATACAATATCTCACAAAAGAAACCAAAGGTATGCTCTCGGGTAGGACCAAGAAGGAGGTCCCAAAGACAAAACAAGTCCACGGGTAAGGGCGAAGAGAGAGACCTCAAAGGCATCTGACCAAAGTCTACTAAGCCAACAAAAACCACCAAGCCAAAAGACAATAAACCACAAATCATTAAGCTAGACTCACAGCAAAGGCAACAGACCAAAGCCCCAAATCCAGCTTACAAGGAGGAGCCAAAAGAGAATAGAATTGTAGAGGCAGTAAACATGAAGCTTACGGTTAAGACAACAAACCAAAACCAAAACCCAAATCCAGCTCACGAGGAGGAGCCAAAAGAGAGGAGAATTTACGGGTAAGGCAACAAGAAGATGAGAGTCCACGGGTAAGACAACCAGAATCCCAACCAAGCTCCAAATCCAGCAAAAATATCAAATTAAATCCAAGGGACAATTCTGAGCAGTAAGAGATTTCACCCAAAATATAATACCAAAAGAAGCTCAAACTGAACCCACCAAAGGGGTAAACTAAGCCTAAAGAAATAGTCCAAACATTTAAGGAATTTTAGCCAACATAACTCACCAAAAGGAGCACAATCCGGGCCAAGCAAAAGGGCAACCCGAGCCAGCATAACTCACCAAAAGGAGCACAATCCGGGCCTAGCAAAAGGGCAACCCAAACCAAGCAGAAAGGGAAAACCGAGCCAACATAAGGACAAACCGAGCCAGCATAGGGAGGAGGCCAAAACTTGACAGCATGAAGGCTAAACCGAGCATCCAAATGAGCTAAAACAGAAAACATTTTTTATCCAAAATTTTCATTTAAAAGAGCCAAAAAACCGAGCCCAACCATATGGGGAAAACAAGACTAAAAAAAAAAAAACAATTTATAGCTTGATTCAAAAGAAGCCTAAAATGAACCCCACATGGATAAACCGAGCTCAATACCAAGACAAACCAAGCCCAGAAATATTCCAAAACAACAAAAAGACTTCAGCTTTCATATATTACCGAAAGGAGCCCAAACCGAGCTCAATACAAGGGCAAACCGAGCTCAATACAGGGGCAAACCGAACCCAATGCATGGGGCAAAACAGAAAACATACTTCCAATTCAATCCCAAAGAAAAAAAAACCAAGACCGAGACCACCAAATGGGCGAAAGGAGAGCATATTTTTCCAACATTTATTGTAAGCATGAATATCAACAATAAAAGTTTTAATAATTTCATTCCAACATGTATTCTAGCAAGGGACAACAAGAAAAGCATGAAATAAGCCCCAAACACTTCTTTTTCCAACTCATAAAATAACTTCCAGCATACATTCTAGCAAGGGGCAACAAGAGAAGCAAAAATGAGCACCCAAACATATTTTTCCATCTCATAAAATAATTTTCAGTATGCATTCTAGCAAGGGACAACAAGAGAAGCAAGAATGAGCCCCCAAACATATTTTTCCATCTCATAAAATAATTTCCAGTATGCATTCTAGCAAGGGACAGCAAGAGAAGCAAGAATGAGCCCCCAAACATATTTTTTCATCTCATAAAATAATTTCCAGCATGCATTCTAGCAAGGGGGAGCAAGAGAAGCAAAAATGAGCCCCCAAACATATTTTTCCCTAGACATTTATAAAGAAATAAAAATGTATTTCTAGACTACTCTAGCCATGCCTTCATATGTTTCAAGCAAAAGAAAAGTAGTGGTGAGCCATATATATATATATATTTCATTTCTCACCAACCTAAGCAAATACTCATGCTTAAACTTCAAAATAAGCTTCTATACTTCATGTCATCCGAAATAATGCAAAATAAAGGAGAGGAAAAGAATACCTCTTTCTTTATGCAAACTTAAAGCAAAGAAAGAATAAGGTAGATTCGAGAAAACCACTTCAACAGTAGCCTACAAATACTCCTCACGATTTCAAGCTCACGGTTTGATAAATCCAAGCCTCGAGACCCTCAAACAACAGAGGGGAAGAAGATCTCCTCTCGAACAGGAAAACAGAAAGAGGTAATTTTCTTTACAGCGAAGAAGAAAGACAGAAAACACCAAGTTCTTCCAAAATCTCCCCTCTCAAAAACCCTTTTTTTTTTCTCTGTCAAGAAGAAAGACAAAAAAAAGCCACACACCCCTAATTCTTCAGGTAGGCTAATAGCCAAAGAAACGAAAACAAAAAGCCACCCGTTCGCCACCCTAGCCAACCAATCGAGAAGGAGGAAGGAAACAACACCATAAATGAGGAGAACGTATAGCCTCGAGAAGGAGAAGGGTCGGCCAACCCGCCTCCTCCAATTGGAGAGCTGAACGGCTGTCGTGCAACGTAGAGAAGGGGAAGAGACGGGAAGAAGACGGGAGCCGCGTGGATCCACCGTGGAAGCTAGGGCACAGGCGAGGAGTTGCGGGACGAGCGCAACTTTGTTCGAACTAGTGAATGGGTCGAACAGGGAGGAGCGCGGGTGGAGTCTTAAATAAGGCTTGGGGTTTTAATGTAATTATAATTTAGGGGTAAAGTTTATAAAGAGTTTTTAATATTTTTGGAAAATGAAAAATGAATCTGTGTTTTATTCGTGCGTCGTAAGTTATTGAATATGGATGTCCTTTCTAGGTGTTTTTGACATTTCAGACGCGCTGGCGCAGTTCGTTTCGCCGTCGGAGGTCATTTTAACGAATTCATCGATTTGCGTGTCAATTTTCTCACGTAAAAAATATGAAAATATGAGTGTCTTTTCCTATCAAAATTGGTGTCCCGGACGCGTTGGCGCAATCCATTTTATCTTCGGAGGTCATCTGGAGAAGTTCACATTTTCACCCGTCCTTTAGGCTCAATTAAAGACCGACCTCGTGCCATTTTGTGCATTTGGTGTGTGTATGTGACGAAAAAGTCGTGAAGATGTTTTCCTAAGGCTTGAAATCCTATTGGGAATTTCTCCCTGAGTCCTCACATAATAGCCCTTAACCGCTCGTATATAAGACGATACTTTTGGGCCATACATGCTAGACATCACAGGAAAAATAAGAAGTGTCTGGAATTTCTAAAAATAGTGGGTATCAATTCTAGTTTTCTAAGATAGTCAATAAGAACTCCTAGAGCTAGATCCTAGGATTCTAGGAAAAGGTAATGACCTCAAAAATGAGGTCAACAATAGTTTTTAGTGTTCGGTGAAGAATGTTGTTTGCATCTGAAATACATTTTATATTAATGCTTCAAAAACTATTGTAAATCAAACCTTTTATCTATTTTCCAATTGAAATTTTATTTTAGAGAAATATAAGCGCAATGCCATACAAAATTTTAAACGCATGAATAGGAAGGGTGAATATAGTTTCTTTAGACGAGACTTATTTTGGAATTGTTTGCATGATTACTATATTGAAGGTTACTAATTTAGAGCTGTCTAAAATTTCTGGTTTATATTTCATTTCCATTAATTTTGAGCACCCAAAAAACTAATTTATGCTCATGACTATCCGGCTCTCTAAAAGAAAGTTAATTCTGTTAAAAAAGGGTAGTGGTAAATTTGCTTATGTAGTGATGAGGATGCCAAATAACTAGGATCAAGAATAATGTGCCCCAGAGTAAACACAACACAAAGAAGACACAGATTAACATGGACTTACACCATAGTTGGGACTAAGAAGCCCGGTAAAAATGACAATCACGGCGTACAAAACAAGTACATTTGTCATCCTTTCTTAAATCCTCATCATGCCCACCAAATAATGTTCAACGATTACTTCTCACTTTGAAACCAATTACCAAGATGAACTCGACTCGAACAATTGCTATTGTCATTTGTTAATGATATAATCCTTTAGTCACCATTGCTAATGACACTCAATTTTATGCACTCGGTCGTGTCCATAAATATTAAGATGATGGACACCTCCAGGATAATCAATTTCATTAAGCTCTACCAGTTTAACTCACAATGTTTAGCATGCTTGGGAAATGCTAAAATCTGATGTCCAGTGATGAGTTCTATTGCTAATTTTTATCACTAAGAAATTTGGGTTAAAAGTAAAATTATTTTGAAGGATTGCTCAACAAATAAACTTGACGATCCTCACGTGGCAGTCAACATGACTGCTGAATTTGATGGAAATTTTTTAATTCGGGATGATTACACCAAACTTGCCAATATTATATGTTACTTAGACATAAATTCTTGGATTATTTAAGAAGCTTAATTTTTATATTATAGGATTGTTGAATTCGAGATGATTACACCAACCTTGCCAATATTATATGTTACTTAGACACAAATTCTTGGATTATTTAAAAAGCATGATTTTTATATTATAGGAATGTTGTTTTTAGATTCTATCACAATTCTTGCCTCCCCTTTCACACTTATCATTAAATAAGTGCCTATCCAATGTGCTTAGAATGAAGATGGACCATAGGATATTCTCTATTTCTTTGAGAAATGCTGCTTGGTGGTTACTAGGCACATCGGTGCCCAAAAGAAAGAATGAAGAATACATTAAATGAAGAGGAGATCATAGAGCTTTAACCAAAAAATATGTTGTGAAGCTTTAGCTCGGCGATTTAGCCCTGAAAAGTGAGAGGACTAGAGGCTTGTATGTTGCAAATCAATGACAAGAGAGAGATGCTAGGCTCATATGTTGCAAATCTATGACAAGAGAGAGATGCTAAGAGCTTGGAATGACAAAGATCTTCATCCATTCTATATCTAAATGTCAAATTTCTCTTAAAAAATTCATCTCTTGTCATGTTAGGTTTCTCACAGAGTAACAACCATGCCAAGGAGAGATGAACAAGATAGTATAATGCTCACCACCAAAGGATTTTCTAAGAAAGAAATGTTTGTCGTGACCTATCAAGCTGAGCCATGATGAATGACTAGGGGGGACACTCAACGATAATAACCATAACTCATGAAATTTATCAATACGGTGTTAGCATTGTTTTCTTTATTTTCTTCTATTCCAATCACTTCTCTTTTTTCACTTGGCTGACAGTACTTATATATTTGACAAATATAATCTCAAATCATGAACATATTTCTTTTTATCTCAATTTCTATTTACTTTTGTGATGTCTTGAGAATGATAAGAAGATTATGCACAAACACATTGAGGCAAACACTTATTCCTTGTTAGTGCACAACATGATGAGTTTTGGCTATTCTTCCCAATGGTACTCCATTATGAATAATAGCATTTATATGTTGAGGCAACGCTGATTCCTTATTGGTTTAGGCTAACGAGATGAAGCTATTCTTACTAGCAACTCCCTTCGTTAAGGTTATTATGAAATTAAATGAACCCGCCATACAAACCCTATGTTCCAAATGACTATCCTAATTTTAAAAAAAAAAACTTAATTTTACGAGATCAAGATTGTCAACATGAATATCAACTCACAACAAATGACACATTTTAGGCTAACGTGTAAACTTCATTGAAGGCATAACAATAGGTGGCCATTCTTTTTAAATGTTTAACAACATAATTCTCATATTACTTAAAATTGTAACATTGGGAGAAACATTCTTCATAATAGTTTAAAAAGAGTTTTCATAGATTTACAAACTTAAAGGAGTGACTTTGATCCTTAAGCAGAAGCCCTCATAGGAAAAGTAAAAAAAAAAAAGGAAAAAAAAAGTTGATCAGCGATTACTAAGAAAATCACCAACAGGTGAAATGATAAATTTTACCGATTTGTTAACCTTTTTTTTAATGATTGGTACATAGGTTGTTAGTTGGGGGAAAAAAGGCACTCGATAAAATCCAAGCATTTACAGTTTGATTGCTTCTTAAATAATTCATTTGCCCCATTTTTTAATCAAACTTGCATTTCAAGTATGATAAGGAGCTAAGAGCTTTGGCGAGGAGAATGCTTTTTAGACTAAAAAATTGTCATAGTTCATTGTAACTATCCCAAGTGAGACTTAACCCATCATCTTTGTTATTTATATGGTAAGTGATTGCTTCCTTATTTGATTATATGGCTTGCCTAATGGGATGGTTCTTAAGTTTTGCAATCTATGGAGCGCATGGACACTTCAAAATATTTTTTTTTGGTTTTTTTCAGGTATAAGGCAAACATGAACACACTTTTGTCATGCCCTAATAGAGGTCTGATATGTTTAAAATAAGGACTGAGTTAATTTTCCCAAAAATTAAGTCAAACAACTCGAGAATGCCCTAACAGGATAGCGACATATGTGGAACACATGTATAACACATTACATGTAAATGAAACAAATTGAGTTGAGCATGAGCTTCCTCAAGCACAAGCTGGCAAGCTCAATTGGAGTATTTATAGTAGTATTCAAAATTGATTTATTTAAAATTAGAATTTTTTTAGTTTGGTTTGATTTCAACTTATTAGTCTACTGGATGAACCGTATCAAGTTTATTACCAAGCAATATTATCAAGCAACTTGCTAGTTAATTGACTTATACTTATCCGACCAATTGTTGAGCCGTCTGTTAAGTTTAAAAATAAAATTTAAATTAAATGAAAGACTAAATAAACAAACATTTTGACGAGCATAAACAAATAACTTATGTTCATGAACAAAAACATGTTAACTTAAAAAAAGATAAAGACTCCCATTCTTATGTTAAATAAACATTGAATTGAATCTTATATGAGGATATTATCGAGCCTTGTTCATCTTAGCGAGTAAACAAATCGAACAATAAGATATTTAAGCTTGTTCATTTATTACTCGAGTATTTATGAAAATATTTAAGCTTGTTTGATTAAATGATCATGAACAAACTCTAATCAACATGAGCCTTGAGTGATTTGCTGAGCTTGTTGGTCCATTTATATCCCTAATTACAGCCAATTTCTTGTCAATTAATCATTGTTTATTCTAATTTTGTATTAAATCATAAAAATCTTTATTTTAGACATCATGTACATTTTATTCTCATTTATTATCATTTATTTGCATTAATCCTTGTGGAGCCCTCATTTATTTATTTTTCATCTCTAATTCATCATATCTACAATCTTCATTTCATTGAGCCTACCACACTGTTGCTCTTTATCTATCGAGTCTACTCCTTAGTTAAGTTTGCCACTCACATTTTTATTAATGGAACAAGCAATCTCCGATTTAATTGCGACGCATGTGAAGACTTCTTCTTGAACTTAACAACTCAATTTCTCTATCTATGCTTAGGTGTGGCTTTGACTTTGTTTCTCTTCCTAATCGTAGTTTTTTTCTTTGAGGCATATGATTGGAGAGCTTTCTTAAGAATGGCATTAGCCAGATCATCCCTCTCATCAATGATATCACAAGAGCTCAACACCATATTTTGAATGCAAGGAAAGCTCAAGGATCATAACAAATGTTTTAATGAATGAAATAGAATCTCTCAACTATTATTAATAAACTATAGAAAGATTATGGAACAATTAGTTCCTTAAAGGAGCTCAATAACTTCTTGTTTCATAAATTTCAAATAAGACTAAAATCCTGATATCACATCAAGTGTGCTAATTCAAAAATATTTTTAATTATTTTGCAACTAGTATTGCTTGGTTTGGTCGCATTGTCAATGCCAACATGCATCAATTCATTGAACCTGATTCATATTTGAACGGCCTTGTCAACTCGTCAGCCTCATGCTCACTAGCATGATGCCCAAGGGAGTTTTCCTCCCAAAGCTACCTTTCAAATGCTATTTGGCTAGCATTAAGGATTAACACTTCTTCTTTGATTCAAAAATAACAATACGAAGAAAATATAAGAAGAAAATACTTTATATTCAAAATTTAAATTTATCTTACTTATAAACTGTGATTCTTGTCCTTAGTCTAAAGGGTGTGACCTTTTAATTTAATTCAACTACATTGAGAAATATGTCTTAACAATTACTCCCACCAAGCTTATCAAGGGAATGCTGCCAACGCTTTGCTCACTCTAATTCATCCCTCCTGCTCATGAGTGAACCAATTCTCCTCAAAGAGTTGATGATTTCATGCGACTAAATCATTCAATACTCACATTATATGTGATAAAAAAAGTACGTTGAGGAAAGTTCCCCTCAAATAGTTGATTTGATGTGATTCATTCATTCAATACTCACATTCTTTGTGTGCAAAAAGCATGTCGAGGATGGTCTGGTCAATTTCAATTTCTTTGATAAACTTAAGCGATTGCTGCCCCAAGACCCAGATTGACTCTTTAATTTCTTAACTTGATTATGATGTTTTGATCTTTAAGATTAGAGGGTAACTGATTTCCTATGTGTGCTCTACTTGAAAGT
>NEWO01000015.1:1284574-1295358 GCA_003013225.1 Phalaenopsis aphrodite
TTACTCTAATATGCTCACAATAGGTGCTAGATGTAACTCCTTGCTTATGATGGTCATTGGATCAATTCCTTCTTTGTGGACTAGAAAAGTCATTTTGCCTCTAACGCCTACTGCCTTTTTTATGGCACCACTATCATCATCGCCTCTTAGGTTGTTACCACACATGATTAAATCTTTATTTACTCCCAATTTCTTGCATTAGATCCATTCATTATGTTTTCATTCCCATTCAGGGAGCTACTCCTTGGTCTCCTTATTGCTATTGCTTAGGGTGTATTGTTAACAATGAGGTGAACACTAAAGATAGCTCCATCAGCACACAAACCAATTTTCTCATAGTTCTCATTGGTGGCATACCCTTTTGGTGCCATCCTTGACTCACATCCGTTGACATGCCACTCTAGCCCCTTATTCTTGGTGGTAGGTGTTGTGAAAAATGATGACAATAAAGCGAAAAATGTAATGAGAAAAATTGCACGCGGAAAAAAAATACTAGAGCGACATAAATTTACGTGGTTCGACAAATTTGCCTATGTCCACGGACCTGCAGAGGATTTTACTACTTCGAGGAATCACACCGTCGAGCGCTTCGACGTTAACAAGAAAATCTATATTTTCTTCATCTCTCTCTCTCTTCCTCTCTTTCTCGTAGCTCTCAAGATGGTTTGACTTGGTCTTGCTTGACTTTGCTTGGTCTTTAAACCAAAAGAGACTATTTATAGAAACCTTGAGAGCGGTAGGTGAGCGGTATGTGAGATGTGGTAGATGAGCGGTAGGTGAGTGTGGTAGGTGAGTACTTTATTAAGAAGCTAATTAAATTCGGTGGACCGGGTCTCCACATTACCCAACAATTCTCCCACTTGGAGATTGGGACACTGAATGCATCGCATACTAGCTGCATCATGTACTAGTTGTACCGACCTTTTCCTCAAACATGATATCCTCCACCTCTGCAACTCGAAGTTCATGTCTTCATGTCAGAAGACCAGCTGAAGTTGAGCACAACTTTAGCTTCTCACGAGTAACACCCTCAGTTTACACATCACCATCAACATAGCCTTGTACCTTCAAGCTCTTTCCTGGGTTACTCTTGTATCTGCGTATAACTCCCATTGCATGAGCAATATACTGCCCATGCTGAAAGCCCTTTTCAACAAGCTGGTCTTCTGACATGAAGACAGGGGCTTCGAGTTGCAGAGGTAGAGAATATCATGTTTGAGGAAAAGGTCGGTACAACTAGTAGATGATGCAACTAGTAGGTGATGCATTCAATGTCTCAGTCTTCAAGTGAGAGAATTGTTGTATAATGTAGAGACCTGGTCCACCGAATTTAATTAGCTTCTTAATTAAGTACTCACCTATCACACCCACCTACCGCTCATCTACCATATCCCACATTTCGCTTACTTACCTCCCACCTACCGCTCTCATGGTTTCTATAAATAGTCTATTTTGGTTTAAAGGTTATGCAAAACCAAACAAGACCAAACCAAGTAATTTTGAGAGCTAAGAGAAAGAGAGAGGAAATAAGAGAAGAAAATAGAGATTTTCTTGTAAACGCCGAGGCCTACCACACTTACTTGTTGTGCAATGTTGTTTTCCTTGGTGAAAGTTCTGTCAGCTCCCAAGTCAACAGGGAATCTGTCTCCTTCTGCTTGGTTAACTCCCACTTGCTCGAATTCTTATCTTGCAAGATTTTTTCATGACTGTGTTTCTCCACAATTTGTTTGTACAATGTCTGGCTATCCTGCCTTTGGCGCTCTGCCACTTTTTAGGAAATAGATATTCTTCTTCCCCATAATGCACCTCCGACTCATGTGTCCTCGCCTGAGTAAACCTGTAGTCATATATAGTGTGTCAGTTTTCTTATCCTGAGCCAGTACTAATGCTCCTTTGGTAACCTTCCAGGTGCTATTTGAGAACACTACTGAATGACCACCCTTATTTAGCTGCCCAACAGAGATGAGGTTTTTCTTCAACTCAGGAACGTGTCTGACCTTTTTCAAAGTCCATTTNGACACATGATTGATATCCATATTCGTTTACTCTAATATGCTCACAATAGGTGCTAGATGTAACTCCTTGCTTATGATGGTCATTGGATCAATTCCTTCTTTGTGGACTAGAAAAGTCATTTTGCCTCTAACGCCTACTGCCTTTTTTATGGCACCACTATCATCATCGCCTCTTAGGTTGTTACCACACATGATTAAATCTTTATTTACTCCCAATTTCTTGCATTAGATCCATTCATTATGTTTTCATTCCCATTCAGGGAGCTACTCCTTGGTCTCCTTATTGCTATTGCTTAGGGTGTATTGTTAACAATGAGGTGAACACTAAAGATAGCTCCATCAGCACACAAACCAATTTTCTCATAGTTCTCATTGGTGGCATACCCTTTTGGTGCCATCCTTGACTCACATCCGTTGACATGCCACTCTAGCCCCTTATTCTTGGTGGTAGGTGTTGTGAAAAACGACGGCAATAAAGCGAAAAATAGAATGAGAAAAATTGCACGCGAAAAAAAAAATACTAGTGCGACATAAATTTACGTGGTTCGACAAATTTGTCTATGTCCACGGAGCTGCAGAAGACTTTCTACTTCGAGGAATTACACCGTCGAGCGCTTCGACGTTTACAAGAAAATGTCTATTTTCTTCCTCTCTCTCTCTCTCTCTTCCTCTGTTTCTCTTAGCTCTTAAGATGGCTTGACTTGGTTTTGCTTGACTTTGTTTGGTCTTTAAACCAAAAGAGACTATTTATAGAAATCTTGAGAGCGGTAGGTGAGCGGTAGGTGAGATGTGGTAGATGAGCGGTAGGTGGGATATGGTAGATGAGTACTTTATTAAGAAGTTAATTAAATTTGGTGGACCGGGTCTCCACATTACCCAACAATTCTCCCACTTGGAGACTGAGACACTGAATGCATCACTTACTAGCTGCATCATGTACTAGTTGTACCGACCTTTTCCTTAAACATGATATCCTCCACCTCTGCAACTCGAAGTTCATGTCTTCATGTCAGAAGACCAGCTGAAGTTGAGCACAACTTCAGCTTCTCACGAGTAACACCTTCAGTTGGCACATCACCGTCAACATAGCTTTGTACCTCCAAGCTCTTTCCTGGGTTACTCTTGTATCTGCGTACAACTCCCATTGCATGAGCAATATACTGCCCATGCTGAAAGCCCTTTTCAACAAGCTGGTCTTCTGACACGAAGACAGGGGCTTCGAGTTGCAGAGGTGGAGGATATCATGTTTGAGGAAAAGGTCGGTACAACTAGTAGATGATGCAGCTAGTAGGTGATGCATTCAATGTCTCAGTCTTCAAGTGGGAGAATTGTTGTATAATGTGGAGACTTGGTCCACTGAATTTAATTAGCTTCTTAATTAAGTACTCACCTATCACACCCACCTACCGCTCATCTATCATATCCCACGTTTCGCTCACCTACCTCTCACCTACCGCTCTCATGGTTTCTATAAATAGTCTCTTTTGGTTTAAAGGTCAAGCAAAACCAAACAAGACCAAGCCAAATAATTTTGAGAGCTAAGAGAAAGAGAGGAAGAGAAAGAGAGAGCAAGGGAGAGAAGAAAATAGAGATTTTCTTGTAAACATCGAGACCTACCACACTTGTTGTGCAATGTTGTTTTCTTTGATGGAAGTTTTGTCAGTTCCCAAGTCAGAGTTAGGGAATCTGTCTCCTTCTTCTTGGTTAGCTCCTACTTGCTTGAATTCTTATCTTGCAAGATTTTTTCATGACTATGTTTCTCCACAATTTGTCTGTACAATGTCTGGTTATCCTGCCTTTGGCGCTCTGCCACTTTTTAGGAAATGGATATTCTTCTTCCCCATAATGCACCTCCCCTCATGTGTCCTCGCCTGAGTAAACCTGTAGTCATATATAGTGTGTTAGTTTTCTTATCCCGAGCCAGTACTAATGCTCCTTTGGTAACCTTCCAGGTGCTATCTGAGAACACTACTGAAGGACCACCTTTATTTAGCTGTCCAACAGAGATGGAGTTTTTCTTCAACTCAAGAACGTGTCAACCTTTTTCAAAATTCATTTTCTCTTGTTAGGCAGTGCAATATCAACGTCTCTCATCCCCACCACGTCCAAAGCTTTTTCATCTGCCAGTATCCAGTCATCAACAGAACTGTAAACTGCTAGAAATAATGCATCATGTATTTCTTCAGTTACAACATTAGCACCATCATTCTCCTTCTTCTTAGAATTTCTGCAGTTTTTTTTTATGTGGCTAGCCTTGCCACAATTCCAACAGTAGGTGCAATGCATGTTGGATCTTATCATCAAAAATAAGATCTCTAGGCAAACAATCTATGAACCTGCAGATACGCAATATGATCATATTACTTTCTGGCTCCTGTCCTCTACATTACAAATGTTTAAAGAATTTTATAACTTCTTCGAGAATCACTCCAAGAGGGTCACATCTTCAGAATTCTTCTAGAGCCATATATTTTTCTTCCTCGACAATCTATGAGTCCAAGCTCGAGTGATTGCTTCTCTATTTTAGCAAGAAATGTCAATAGTTAGAAACTATGATTGGACAGCAGCTTCAATGCTTATTGTTGCACTAAAAATGTGCTTATGACTATCATTTAAAGCTTGTGTCAATATTGAGCTCAAAATGAAGGAGAAAATAATGCTTCATTTTTTGAAGTCATTCATGATCACACGTGTTTCAAGATAACATGGTTCTTTTTGAACAGCCAACTTCATTGGAATTTCTCGAGCCAGCTCATCTTTTTTGCATGCTTGGGAAGCGATAAAATTTGACATCTACTCAAACTCCCAGTAGGTTGCTACTTTACAGTCTTACGACACTTGAAAGACTCATCCCTCATCACCTTGTGCCCTTTTGTAGCTTTGTTCTTGTTACTCGTTTTCTTATGAACGTCTTGGCTCCCTACAACTGATGCCTGTCAATACTGTGCTGGTGCACTTAGCTTTGTCCATCAATCTCATTCCACCACCAACATACTCTTGCAAGCCGAGGTTAATTATTTTATTAATTACAGGATGATCTTATACTTTGACATATTGTCATTATCTACACCCTTAGCTTATTATAGATGGCAGTCACCTTCAACCACCAACACTATTGTACTAATTTAACACCCATTTGCCACTTATTTTTCGATAGTAATTTTTTAAAATTCACTCTTCTTATTCTTTGGCATAAGCAATCTTACCGCCACCTTTGAATAAGTCCTTTCATAACCTTTAGCTAGCAATCCTTTTCAGCCACTTCTTCAACCAGTTGGAGCATAGGAAGATGTTTATAAATATAAAACATTCGGATACTTGAAGGAAAATGTTATATATACTTGTTGAGGTTGAGCTTTAAATTATCGTAAAAAATCTCTCATTCCTCCTAATTCTTCTCGTTTTTAAGCAGGATTGGATCTCCTTGTGCTTAAAATTTTATTGTGAAAAGCCTTCTTACTTTGCATAGTGGATAAAAGTTACAAATCCCAAAACCACTTAAATTGCTCTTGGTCAGATGATCATCTCCCTTTCTGCTCCTAACTCTATATCAAACATCTTGGTTGAGTGACCATCTCTTTTGGTTTCATGGCAAGATTTGTCTGTTAACGCCAAAGGAAAATCAAAATTGATGAAACTTCGCTTTAAAAAATCCCGACCATGAGCTATACTTGCATCTTCAACCTTATATGAAACCTTAGGCTTAAGATAACATTTTGTGGAATCCCCCAAACATGATTTGAGAAACCTAGAACTCTAGAAGAGACTCCTATATTGCTGGCATACCCTAGCATTGATTGCACCTATGAGACCTCTCACATGGTGCGAATTTAAAAGCAAATCTATACGAACCAATGCACATCATTGATTCTTAGGTTGAACGGTGTCATATGCTCCAATGCTTGATTGCTAATCCCAATCCTATCTTCTGTGTTGCCATGCCAAATCCGGTATGGAATCCAAAGTTCATTTTGAATGAGGTTATTTGGGTAAAGTAATTATTGAGTCAAATAGCAGTTTATTAAATACAAATTTGAATGTTCTCTTTTCTTTTTTTTTTTCTTTTTTTTTTTTGTTGTGGGGAATTTTGCACATTTCCGGTATATGAATGATAGCCATTACATCGTCAGAATTTCATTTTAGCTAACTTTTAAGTTTTGCGTCACTGCAATTTTTGTCATGCTATTGGCAGGTTATTGGAGATAGAAGATGGAGAGAAATTACAAATGCTTTCAACTTCCCATCTTCTGCGACAAATGCATCATTTGTCCTTCGAAAGTACTACATATCCTTATTGCGTCACTTTGAACAAGTTTATTTCTTTAGAGCTAAAGGATGGTCTATTCCTTCCTCTGGTAAATAAAACACAAAATTTTCTCTGATTTTTTTCAAGCTTTTCGGCCTTTTTTTTAGTTGTTCAATTTCTTTTTCTGCAGTTTCTCTAAGCACAACACAAGCTTCCATCTTTCAACCTGACATTCAATCTGCCAAGCGTAAAAGAAGGAAAAGCAGTGGAGAGATTGCACTGGCAGGTTTGTGGTCTTCTATTTGATAATTACTTGCTTCGTTCATCCTATAGTTATGAAAACAATCCGCTCCCTGACTTTACATGGTACATATACGTTGCTTGTTTGTCAATCATCGCTGCAAATTGGTTTCTACACAACATCAGTGAGCAGAAGAATTTCAATTGGTTAAAACCAGTTCTTAGGATTTTTATCACTCATTAATCCGTCAAATAGTGGAACAGACATGGCTAGAATTCTCGTTTCATGAGCTGCATTTGAAAAGCAACTTTTTTTGGGTTTTGAGTTAATTTTTTTTTAGCTCTGACAAAATTGCGGGAACAATCTTAGAATTCAAGTGGATTGGAGCATTTCCTTCGAGGCAGCATGAACCGCATGTAGATACTGAAGTAAATTCACAAACATAAACAAAAAAACACATATAGATATATATTGAGCATAATTGCCAGCCATAATTCTATCAATGTATTTGTAACAAAACTTGTAGAAGAGTCAACCAGCTAGGTGAAAAGAAAATATTAGCTAGTACGTATTTGGAGGCTAGATAGTAAAATAATGTTAAATGATTTAGAAAATTTGTATTAGACTATAAAAAAATGTAAATGTAGAGCTGTCCAAGAACATTACACCTAGCATTGGTAGGTTGGCCTAGAATTGACATTTGGGGTTGTTTTGGTTTGACCTAAAGTTGACCCAACTTATTTATGCTTAGCTCGAACTTGATCTATATTTATTATGTCGGTCAAAATATTTGACATGAGCCAAATTTGACTCACGCCTAACCCTAATTTAACCCGTCTTACCTAATTAACCCGTTTAACCCAACTAACACAACTCAAAACCGTATAATTCAAATTAAGATGCACGCATAACAATTATGAGGATGTTTGTTTTGACACTATCTTCTAATGATTGTCAAGCTTTAGAAACTGCTAATATGTTATTTTATCTTTATGTCAGAAATTATGGCTTTGAATTCCATTGAGAGCTTAGCAGCAATTTAATTAGTAATTGAGAAAATTATTATTGACAAAAATGTCACTCTACATACGCTTGGAAACATTGGCTCTTCTTGTCTTCAGTTTTACCAGTTTGACAAGCTGGTAAAAGCCTAGTATTAATAATGTACATTTGGATTTAATGATGTTTTCAATTCTTTCTTCATAATTATTCTCATCATTAGTCTTATCCAACTGCTTGGTGTGCACTTTATGAATTCTTTTTTTTTTTCCTCCTTGCCCACCCAAAAGTTCTTAAGGTAGGAATTTTTGATAGTGTTGGTGAGAATCAAATCCATGACCTTGGCAACAACTATCAAGGTCCTTACAAATCGAATTAGTCGGTACCCATAAAAAACTGCTATAATTCAAAATTTGGATCATTTTTCAATTTATGCATGTCATTTTGCATTAGGGTCGTGCTATTATTTTTTTGTATCCTTCCAATTTCAACTGATTTTTTTGAAGAGACAAAAGCTGTGAGAGATGAGTAAAACCTGAGTGTTTAAATGTACTATATGCAATTTCTATTCATTTTATATCTTTTTTTTTTCCCTTCAATTCTCTTACATTTGTCTTTCATCTTTTTTTTCTGCACTTCAATAATAATTTGTCCATGCCCAGATCACCTAAAGCCCCAAAAACCAAGTTTGAATTGCAAATACAGCTTCTCAGTAATACATTATCAACCGGTCTTACTTAGCGTCCATGCATTTTCTCTTCATATAGAATAATATGAGTTCTTTCCTAAAACCTGCCTAAATCCATTAGAACTGAAACTCCCTTGTATTCATTCTTGTTTACATAAATAAGATTCTCATGATGTTTTCTATGCTTCATTCCATCTCCATTAGGCCAAGCACTGCCCGAAAACCGCACAGTGGTCGGAGTTATCAACGGAAAATTCGATGATGGCTACTTCATCACCGTCACAGTCGGCACGAACAAGCTTAAAGGCATCCTTTTCAATGCCACACCGCAAAATGCAGTTGAAGTCCCAGTTTTTTCAGGAATGAATGCCAACAGTAGTCCAATGGTCAGTCACCGTCGACGACGAAGAAAGAGGATCAGCTCAAGGGATCCCTCACATCCAAAGCCAAATAGAAGCGGTTACAATTTCTTCTTTTCAGAGCAGCATGCAAAGTTGAAGCTGATCCATCAAGGGAAAGATAGAGAGATTAGCAGAATGATTGGTGATCTATGGAACAATTTAACAGAAGCAGAGAGAGCTGTAAGTCCCAAGAGAACTACAAAATGTGTTTTTCCTTTGAATAATTTACAAATTTAACTCATATTCTGTGTGTAAATATCAGGTTTATCAAGAGATCGGTTTAAAAGATAAGCAAAGATATCAAAGTGAGCTGGCTGAGTACAAAGAGAAGCAGAGAGAAGGCCAAGTTTTGACTCATGTGATGCCAATTCAGCAGCTACCAGCTGATCCAAGAAGCATTGAATTGGAAAATATGAATTTGAAGGAGGCAGATGATGCTAATAATAAGCTTTTTGAGGATGGTGTTGATACTATTGAAGAGAAATCAGATGAGGATTCAGAAATGCAAATTTCATCAGAAGCAGGAGCAGCTGCAGTGGAATCTGATATGGAACGTCGATCGGAGATTGATGCCGAGATGGCAAGCAAAAGTGATGCTCCATTTTCTGGTAATGATTTGGAGTTTGCAGAGACATCATCAGACAAGCAGTAAGCTGAAAGTGCACAGAACTGATTTGCATTTTTTTTATTATTATTATAGGCGCAGAAGAAGCTAATTTGAATGATGTTTTTTTTCTTTTTTTTTAATATATTTCACTTTTCTAACCGTATGACAAGCCTTTTAAGGTATTTCCTAACCTGGTTAAAATTTCTTAATTTTTGACAAATGATCAGTTTCTTCTGAATTTGTGAGGCTTATTATAGCTTATGGCTGGACTTGTGTGTAGGGGTGTAAATGAGCCGAACACGAGCGAGTTGAGGTTCTATTTGTGTTCGGCTTGTTTGTATTAACACCTGTTCGAAATCGGCTCATGTTCGAATTAAGCTCGTAATGAGTTTGTTTGTATTCGGCTTGATATTGTTCGATTTTTTCATGAGCTGCTCGAATTTGTTCATTTGTTTGCTCGATTTTAAGGTAATTCCAAGTGATAATTTATGAGAAGAAGAGTTGTAAAGATTGTAAGATAATTCTAAGTGATAATTTAAATACCCAATATCGTTTATTAGTTTTAGATTTTAAAATTAAGAGATGTAAAATAAAAAATACTATGACTCATCATTGCAGAATTAGATGGAGAAACTTAAAAGACACAAATAAAATTATTTTTATGAGTAAAATTTAAGATTTCAAAATTTGGGATATTCATGAAGAAGCAAATGTGATGTGGGATAAAGTAACAAACACTATTAAATAAGTAGTAAAAGATGATGTTCTTGGAGAATCAAAAGAAAAAATATATACAAATAAAAATAGTTTGTAGTGGAATAATAATGTGCAGAAAAGATAAAATATAAGAAGTTATGTTATAAAAATTGGTTTAAATGTAAAAGCTTAGAGAACTGGAAAAAATATCAAACGGCCCGCAGGGAGTCTAAAAGAACAATCGGTGACGCTAAAAATATTGCTTTTAATGATCTTTATAATAGATTAGATACTAAGGAGGGTGAAAAATATATGTATAAACTAGCCAAACAAAGAGAAAAGAAAAGTAAAGATTTAACTCAAGTAAAGTGTATTAAAGATGAAAACCAAAAAGTACTTTTCTTAGAAAAAGATATTCAACATAAGTGAGTGAGTTACTTTGATAAATTTTTCAATGAAGTTTCTGAAAATTCGATCGATCTTATTGATTTTAATATCGTGAATAATAATAAAACGTATCATTTATACCGTCGCATTAGCAAAAAAGAAGTTGAGGAGGCTTTAAAGAAAACCAAAGGTGGAAAGTTTGTAGGACCTGATGATATCCCAATTGAAGTGTGGAAATATTTGGGAGATTTGGGAGTTTCTTGGCTTACTAAATTCTTTATTATTATTTTAAAAACTAAAAAAATGCCTGAGGAGTGAAGGAAGAGTATTTTGGTCCCCATTTTTAAAAATAAAGGGGATGCACAAAAGTGTGCAAATTATAGAGGAATTAAGTTGATGTGTCATACTTTAAAATTATGGGAGAGGGTAATTGAACATAGGTTAAGACGCATCACAAAAATTTCTCATAATCAATTTGGATTTATGCCGGGCAGGTCTATTATG
>NEWO01000015.1:1296543-1322467 GCA_003013225.1 Phalaenopsis aphrodite
ATATATATATATATATATATATATATATATATATATATATATATATATATATATATATATATATATATATATATATATATATATATAAAATATTGTAATGATACCAAAAAAGTAATTTTTTAAATTTTTTAAATTATTTTGAGCTAAAATGAGCCGATCACGGACAAATGATTTTTTGTTCGTGTACTCTCGTTTATACTCAGAATAATTGTTCGTGTTCAGCTAATTTGCTTAACGAACGAATCAAAAAATGAGCTAATTAACAAGTTGAACATGAGATTTTCACGAACAACAAACTTTTTTAACATCCCTGCTTGCATCGATATGCTTGTTTTCTTTTCTTTTTTTCTTAGTTCAAAATACATTTTTCTTTACTGTATCCTACACCGTATTAACTGTTTTATTCTCTTCAAGACTGCCTGTTATGAATATTTATTAGGAAGATTTACATACATAGCACAAATTACATATCTAACACCTAAAATTCCATTTTTTACATACATACCAACTCAGCTTTGCATGAAATGGTGTATTTTATTTTCTAAGAAGTTAAAAATGTTGTATCTTTTATGTGATATGAAAGATTTGAGTGTTATGTGTGTAAAGAGTAAAGCTTAAAGCTATGTAAATACGTAGGAATTGAGTGGTATTTATGTAAAATGCCTTTATTTATTATATGTATATTCTCTGCCAAATGACTCTTATAATAAAGAAATATTACATATTTTGTTAAGTAGGTGCATACAAGAAAAACCTCTAAATGTAATACCACAGTTAAATAATAATTATTATAATAAAATGCAAGTTAGCCGTTAAAATTCAAAAGAAAAAAGGGGGCATTGAATGGAAAAAAAAAAAATCCTGAAAAACTAATCTTCAGCAGAATCCTTAAAAAAGGTCCAAAATTTATCCATATCAAGTCTCCTTTGTCTTCCTTTTATGTTCACGGAGGCCATTGTCATTGAAAGTCTTGAGCTTTGGCTTCAAGTAAGGAGATGGTGGTGGAGGATCGGGTCTTTGAGGTTGGGGAAGTTGAGGTTGACGAGTTCACCGTGGAATTCGAAGGCGGCGGTGGCGTAGGCCATGGCGGTGTCTTCAGCAGTGCTGAACGTGTCGAGCTATACAAGAGTGTGGTTTCGGGGGAGGCAAATTTCGGCCACCCATTTGCCCCAATGGCATTGGCGGACGCCTTGGTAGAGCTTGGTTGGCGGCGGGGTGAGGGCGAGGCAGGAGGAGGGTGTATTAATGAGGGTGGGAGAGGAGAAGGAGAGAAAGGAGGAGGGGTTTATGAGGTTGAGGAGGATTGCTTTGTTGGGATGATTGAATATGGTCATTTGAGTGGGTGAGAGGGGGTGGCAAGGGGAAGAGGTAGATATAGAGAAGGGGGGGCGAGAGAAAGATTCAGAGTATGTTGACTAATAATTTCTTAAGAAAATTAACTCGAAATATTCTTAGTAAATTTTGATCATGAACAATTCATAAATTTGTGAAATAAGGGTAGTAAAATTTTGTTTAGTTTTTTTTATATATAATTATATCGATGTCAATTTAAATTTAACAATTTTTTTAGATCCAATTTGTTCAACATTTACTAATTTGTTCAACATTTACTATGTTTATCGTGACAATAATTTGGTCATTTACATGTATACCAATCACTTTTTATGTCCTAGCAATTATTTATTTATTTATACCACCTAAATCTTCCATGTCACATCTGAAATACTATTATTTTTTAACTTTTAAAAAGTGAAATACACATTTCAAGTCTAAGTGAAGTACTGACATTCATGTAATTTTAAAATGATAAAAAATATATAATTTTAGGAACTTAGCTTTCCTGCTACATATTTTTTTATGCAATAAATGGGATGAAATATTGACCATATTTTGAACATAATTGAAGTTATTTAACTAAGCAAAGTTGGAATTAAGTACTTAACATATGACTAGTTTATAGGATAACAAAATTAACTAAGTCCAATTATTTTGGACCTTGAAGCTAAAAAGAATCATTATGATTCCATTCTTTTAAATAAAATTAATTCATAAGCTGGTGGCCATCATTAATATTAGGGTTTCTTACTATGAATATGCTCATGATGCTTAGTTTGCTTGAAGCCATGTTGGTTTGTATCTCTTTCAAGGGCTGAATTTTTATGCATTATGTGATTTTAATATGGTTAAGGCATCATTGTTGTAAGCTACTATGAAATAATTAGGAATGTCACTTTTGCATTAAAGAAGAAAAGAGCATACCCACATAAAATTATGAAGTGGTTAATGTATGTAATTTTACTATTGCATTTGTAGGAATGTTGATCAACAAGTCAAAATATGGATCTTCAAATTAAGCTTGAGAACTTAACTATTGTTTTGGGTTTAAAGAGTACTGCATATCGATCCCACGAGGAAAGTGTTAAGAATTATTCTAAAGAGCGAATCTCTAGTTTACTAAATTTCTAAAATTTACTGAACCTCTACAATTTATTAAACTTCTAAACATATTTTAGGTGATCATAATGCATGAGATGGTTTCCTAAAATCATACTTAAAAGAAAAAAAAAACATGTTTGAAAAAGACAAAAAACAGCGACAAATAAATCTTATTGTATTCCAAGTTATGTAAGACTCACACTTCTGTGATTTAGGTAATGTGGTAGTCATTGCTCATGTCCCACTCATGATTGATTATGTTTTGTGCATGATAATATGCATCAATAAAAGAGAGAAGAATAATCATTATGCCTTCATAAGCATAGTTAGAAAGATATAGTAATAATAAGTTACACTATACATGTATATTTTTTTTCATAAAAAACTTGGGGAGGAAAAAGTCACAGGCGCTGCCTAGTTATAAAATCTCTCATAGGATAGTTTTTAAGTCAAAGGAGGACACTTATCAAACCAAGCTCGAGCTCGCTCACGAGTCTGCTTGACTCACTTACATCCCTAATGATGTATTTATTATAGAAATAGAAAGAAAGACCAACCTGTCGAATGAAAATGGTAGCTGCATGTATACGCACTCAGCGCACAACAATTTTTCTTATAAGTCATTGTAAGTAAATACAAGTATTTTTTAAATAGATTGAAAGTAATTCTATGATGACAATGCACCCATAATAAATTAGAAACATTCATCTAATGCAATTTATAATATGGTGCCATTTCATCCAACTTTTAATAATACTAATGTTAAAATGATGATTAATTGATATTGCACTAATGTAAGTCTGCCAATGGAGAACAAATCATAGCCTTCAAATAGTAATAGTTTATGTTCTTATGCTATTTTTAAATAAATTGATTTACTGATAAATTATATATGCACTCACTTATAAATTAGCCCCTACTTGATGCTATTGATTGTTATAAGTTAGTAATTAATTTTAATTCATTGAAAAATGACATTGCAAAGTAAGATTATATTTTTAAAATAAATTATTTCTAATAATAATATTATGTCCATATTTAAATACAATTTGCCTATTTTTTAAATAAAAAAAGTCGGATCACATACATATTTTTTCGAGAAAATTGAGCTCATTGGATAGTATGTGTGATTCGAAACTGCAACCTCACGATGAGAAACTAAACCCTCGACTACAATGTGGTTAGTAAGAGTGCTGATCACATACATTTAAGACGTGTTTTTTACCTGCTAAATTAAAACTACATATTCGTTATCTTTTTATTTTCTGGTAGTCGCACTTTGTAAATACTATAACTAATACTTACATGACTAAAAATTAATAGTATCTTGCCACACATGTTGTGATGTGTAAATATAAGAAATATGAATTAAAACTTATAATTATACAAGTGATAATCATACTTCTCTAAAAATTATGAAGGTTGCACTGATAAACAAGGCTAATAATAGAAGAACACAGGACTCCATTTTTTTTCTTGGGCATTTACATAAGTAGTACAAATTTCTTATGTATTTACATGATTAACATCTAAATTTTAATATTTACATTCATAACACTCAAATCATTAACATCACATCCAAAATATCATTTCACTACCTTTTTGAAATCAAATGCACCGTTTTATTCATAGTAGCAGCAATATGATAAAAATGTAAATATTGCAGGTGTTAGTATGTAAATTCAGGAAAAATGTGCAACATGTTTGTAGATCTATATTTTGTTATTTTTAAAACAATATGTGATCATAGTTTATGATTGTAAGAGAGACTAGCTAAAGGGTTTAAGAGGATTATTTATCTTTTTTTATTTTTGACTCACATTTCTCAAGCATTTTGTCAGACTAGCACATTATAGCCTGGCTCATTCAAACATGTCTAACATAGGAAAATATTACATACGCCAACCGCATGTATACATCTGCGTCGTTGGGCATACACATGTTCGGCATATGTAATATGTGCTCAGTAGAAAACCTTGATTTAAGTCTAGGAAAAGGTATTTATTAAATAAATCATTCATGGAAATAATTCTCATAATCACTTAGGATACTTTGCTTCCAATGCTTTTTCAGCTAAAAAAATTGAAATGATTCTTACAATAATTTGGTGCTATTTGTATGTAGCTAGCTATAAAAGGAAACATCCTCAATTGCCTATCCCTTTGATGCAACGGAAATGAAGTAAAGACAGGTTTTTTTTTTCTTAAGCCAATTATCGTAACTTTAACTATGCTCTTCCTCTATGCCATGTGAACAAAAATTCCATGAGAACCTTTGTGAAGAACGAAGTTCTCTAATTATGTATGAGAGCTTTTCTCTTACTTTGTCACTATCAAAGCCATCATCATCACAATCATTAGCAATAATTATTGTAACTTTAATTGAGCGTGTGATATATATATATATACACAATCCTTTTAGGACGTAGAGTCTCATATAATCTATGGTTCATATATCTCAGGAGAGATCTTGCGTTTCTTAGGCTCAAGTTCACTAAATCTCCCTTAAATCTTCGGGAAAAAGGGATGACCAAGAGAAAGGCTTCGGTTTCATAGAGAATTAGCTTGGATTTCATTGGCTGCCCCTCCCCCTATGGTTCCCTTTCATAAGAGAAAAGATAATAATATGAATTTACAATTCGTACGATATGACGTTTTTCCATGATGTCAGGATAAAAAAGACAACAACATGATTGTCAGACTGCCCTTAAATAGATATAGGTGTATGTTTTTTCTATGATGAAGGCCCTCACTCCAGCAGTAGCTCGATCCTGGGGGATACTTGTGAGGGGCTCAGTTAGACCACTTCGGTAGGTCAATTGTTGTTGAATCCTTTCAGGACATAGAGTCGTGTTTTACTCGTGAGTACATCAACTCGGTAAAGATCTTGTATCGCAGATAGGGTGACAAAAAAAGATTGATGAAAATCTTTAAAGAGAACCTCGGTAAATATATTGAATTTTGATTTCCAATAATTTAGAGTGAGGCGGCTCCTTAGAGGTTCCCTGGTATCGGTTATAGAGATAACAGAGATGAAAAACAATCTCTAGAGAGGAGAGAAATAGAGGAGGATCTATGGAGATAAATAGAAGAAAGCCCCTGCACTCTTTTTCCTTCCCTTTTTATAAAAAAGAGAATTAATAAAAGAATTGAAGTAGTTCATCTTGTACTATATGTTGGTTTTCCTCAGTGCATTGATCGAAAACCGAGATGTGGATGTGTCAATACTGTGGCTACGGTTGAGCTTAAGGTATATATTTACTCAAAAAGAATTAATTTTGAGGCAGAGAAGATTGTTGTAATTTATTAAGAACTATGAGCCACCCTCGTCCGACTGCTAAGTTGAACACCATCGCTAAGTTAAACATTGTTGTGGGGTTATCGCAACCTCAGGACCACCATCACTAATTAACATCAAGCTATCGTCGCCCAATCAACACTGCTATTATGGCACGTTGTCATTATCATCGGGTCAACATCAACATATTATACTAATTTTGTTGGGTCATTTCCGTCGCCCGACCAACACCACCGCTATCACTGGATCACCAACGATCTTCTCAATTTTCCCTCCCTTTGAGTGTTGTAACATTAGTCTTATAGATGGTGTGTTTGTACCTTGTTAGAGGATAAATGGTGGATCCTTCAAACATTTGTATCATTCCAATTCTTGTCACTATACATGGCTTTCTTAATTTCCTGTAGACGAGGCAACAATTGCATCTTATCTTTCCCTCATCTTCACTTTACTGAATCAAAGATTCTTCATTCCTTTCATCCTACAACCTGTCTAATACTTACCATGATTCTTATGGGGAATCTAAAAAAATATCATTTTATGTCAAAGCCTTCAAACCCTTGACTTTTTTTTTTAATCCAAACCCTAGAATTTTTTTTTTAAATCCAAACCATGGCTCATGTAGCCATACCTTCCACCTAAACCTAAACAAAATTTTCAACTAACCCTAAGAGCCAAAAATTTTGTTGTCAAAATCCTAAAAATAGTAAACCACTATGACACCAAAAATAAACCTCCAAAGAAATATTCAAAAGTAAAGCATGGAAGATGTGCAACAAGAAATCCTCCACTCATTATGGTGGCTCATGAGTTATAAGAAAAACAAGCAACACGGGAAAGTCATCCACAACAGCAATAATAACCATCTAAGGTTTTTCACCAAAAAGTCTCTATTGACAATGCGACACATTTATTATTGGAAAGGAAATGGTGACTTTAGAGTGGAAGTTGATTAGATGAATTTTGCTCATCATATAAATCAGAAGAAGTTTACCGTAGCAATATGCTAAATTATGCTAATGTCCTTTTTTAAGTTTTTAAGCATTAAAGCACAATTGAATCAAACATATTTTTGTTGCAAGTACCAACATCAACAAATAAAAAGAAAATATAATATAAAAAAAGAGCAAACAAAGATAATTGCAAACACCACCTTAGTAAATCAAATCTTGTTATGTCAAATGTTGAACCACACTGATACGGTGAAAGAAAAAAATGTGACCATCTACAAGGCTTAGTAAGGTATTATTACTCTCCTGAAAACATGTGATTTGTGATTTCAATCAAGATCCATTTGTAATTCAATGCGATTAGGCAAGCATCTGGATAGAATACTATAGGATTATATGAAAACCAAAACAATGAATGACATGAAATTATAGGATCCCTGAACATTTACAATGCCAAAAATAGACTATAAGACTCTGCATGCTCGACTCTATAACTACAAATTTTCAGCAATCCTTTACCTTTTGTCATTTCCCACGATACAATTTATCACGGTATCAATAAATCATCGCATCATGCCCTACTTATCTTATGTTCTAATTTCAACTAATAAAATATTTAAGCTAAATTTAAGTCATTCGACAAAAAAATGTATCAAAACAAAAACAATTCAAATAAAAATCACCAAAGACATGAATGCAAGTTCAACAATAAGTAAGGTATTTTAGCATAAATCTTACCTCATGAATGCGTTGGAGTGTTTTCCAAGCCAAAGAACTCCAATGTAGATTACAATCTTCTCTTGTATCTAATATGACGCTTCCATCACAAATACTAAAACACATTAATCAAGTATACCATCACTTGTCATCTGAGTAAATCCAAGCTATTTATATAAGTAAATTCAAGAAGTCGGCCAGGATGGATAAAGATTCTCTAGCTTGGCAACTGTAAAATGTAGTTAGATCACCACAAGTATCATAAAACTTACTGTCATCCTGATCTAATCTATTTTTATCTTGATCATGAACCTTCATTCCTCAGCATCAATGTTAAATGCAACTATGTTTCTCAAAACCACCCACATGAAGCCAAAACACAACTCTTCATTATCATAAAATTTATAATTAGGTTGAGTACATAAAGGGTTGAGAAAATCTAAAGGTAAATGGCATACATATGCATGATGAACTTTAAGATAGAAAATGATATTATTATCGACTGTTTTCTTCTTATTTGTGATGGCCTCTGGTATAGTAGAGATGGAAATTACTGAGTTTCTACTTACTATTGATCGAACTGCACTGAATCAGCCATGCATGGGCCAGAAGAACGTAATAACCTGACATTATTCTTGTCTCAAGCGCCACAATGGCTATCATATCCTTGTCACCTTGACAATATGAGGTATAGTCCTTTAGACAAAAAAAAAACCTGTAGAACTTGAATTTACATCATTACAACATCATCAACAACTTGGTTCAAAATAGCATAATCAATAGCACGACCACTAGATAATAGCACAAGCCCATGTTGACCTCATTTTGAGGTCATTACTCTTTCCTTAGGATCCTAGAATCTAACTCTAGGAGTTCCTATTGACCATCTTAGAAAACTAGAATTGGGACCCACCCTTTTTAAAAATTCTTGCGACTTCCTATTTCTCTTATGGTGTCTCGCATTAATGATCTCAAAATCATCGTCATATGGTCGAGTGGTGATACACCTAAAATATAGTGTTTTTAGACACATTTTTATACCTATTTTTGAGATATTGCGTTTTAATGGAAGGTAGTTTTGTGTTTTTCGTGCAGATATAGTTAAAAAGGTAAAAAATGCCTCAATGAGTTAAAAAGGATCAAATTTGAAGTGAAAAGGTGAAAAATGTGCAAAAGAGTTTTAACGCCTAAGCGCTAGATCCGGCGCTTAAGCGCTGGTTAAACAGAGAAGGCCGCGCCTAAGCGCCCCGCGCTTAAGCGCCAGTGGCAGTTATTGGGCGAGTAAATTCGATTTTTGCGAATTTTGAAGAGGTTTTTGAGACACCCATTGTCTTAATATGTGGTTATAACCACCATCGACGAAAACTATCATGAAAGGATGCATCTCTTGGAGAAATACATTGAATCTAAACATATTTTGAAGAGAAACTAATGCACCTTTTGGAAAATTATAAAAGAAAAAAGATTAGGACTTTGAAAGAGGTCCTGAAAGTATTGTAAAGTTTTGAAAGTTCTCATTTGGGGAGTTAGTTCAGAGAGATTTTCAGGCACCACTTTTACATTTATTTTATCTTTTTTGTTATTTTATTTTGAGTGATTGTAAAGAGAAGAGAATCAAAGGAACTTCAAGAGTTTGGTTGAGGACTTGAGATAAATTTTTATCTTTCTGTTTTGAGACTACTTTTAGTTTTAATTGAGACTTGTTGTTGGTTTGACACTGATTTTTTCTTTTAAACTAAAGTGTGGTTTTGTTTTCTCCATGGATTATGAGTAGTTTTATTTATCTTTCTTCTTAAAATGATAAGTAATTAAGTTTTGGACGGAAATTGTGGAAAGTATTGATCTTCAATGATAGAAGAAGTTGTGATGATTTAAATTCATGCACTTCATTTACTTCTTGATTTGGTCAATCCAGATGTTAAAATTTGTTGTGAAAACATATAAGAACCGGGCTAGTATTGTCTCAGTCAACAATTGAAAAGAATCACATGAGGTTGTATGAATGAGAAAGTAGTTCATATGATTGAGTGCAAATAAATAAGAAAATATTCATTGAAGTGTGTAGAGTTAGAGGACTTTAAAGTGTCAGGTTAAAGCCCCCAACTTGATTTATTGTTTTAGGTTCTGATACGAGAATGTTAGCCCCCAGGTGGAGGGAATCTAAGAACTCTAGAGTGAGAGCTAGTATCTTCCCTGCCTAGCCGGTCTTCAGAACTATTCAAACTTTAAATTAGCCAATGTTCTTTATAGCATCTCTAGTAAGGGTAAAGAATATTATTGCTTCTATTTGACACAACACAATTTGCATACTTCCACAACATAATTCATATACTTATTACTAATTCATAATAAGAAGAAAGATATTTTCATATTTAGTGTTTTTCTCCTACAAAAACACTAGTTAACCTTTTAAATTGTTATTGTTCTATCAAAATATTCAAAATAACAAAAATATTTAAATTTTCGTTACTGCAAAAATCATCTTTAGTTTATAAAATTCAAATACTTACAAAATCCTACCCGTAAGCATCCTAGTTGGTTTCTTTTGTCATGTTTGGCTTCCTCCTCTCTGCCCTTGGTTGTGAGCCTCACTGTTGCGACTTGTGTTGTGGTTGGCTTAGACTTAAATTTTTCCTCATTTCCCCTGGCTATGACCTTTTTCTTGTGGTTCTTTCATGATAAAAAATGATTGGTTTATGCTTAAATGTATGGTGGCCTTTCTTGGCCCTATCCGTAAGTTTATATATGTTATGGCTTCTTTTTTTACTGCTACCCGAGAACATCTACTAGTTGTTTGCGTAGGTTGCCGCCCTTACGCGAGAACATTCACTTGATTCTCTTTTAGTTCGTTTGTTTTTTTCCTGTTTCCACTTTGCTACGAGGTTGGTTTAAGTGGTTTTGGTTTGCTCTACTGCCTGTGAGCATTCCAATTGGTTTCCCTTTGTCTTGATTGGTGGTTTTCTGCTGCCCTTGGTCGTTGGCCTTCTCCTATAGCTCTTTTATGATTAATGGGGTTGTTTAGGGGATTGGTTTTCTTTTCACTCCCCTTGGCCGTGAGCCTTACTGTGGAGCTTCTTTGGTCTATGACATAGTTGGTTCGGGTAGCTTTCTTCTAGTGCCCTTACCTGTGAGCTTTGTCTTATTTACTGTCTTAAATTGTGAAGCTTATGTTGAAGTTGGGTTGTGCATTTCACGATTTCTATTTGTAGGCTTGTTGTGAGGCTTGGCTGATCCCTTTCCTGGCCTTACCCGTGAACCCTTGCTCTCCTTCCTGCAGTTACTCATGAGCCTGTTGAGGATTATTCAGGTTCATTTTGTCTAGGCTGTGAGCATTTCTATATTTCCTGAATTAGTGTTACCTTTATACAATTGTGGAAAATTTTCAATGAAGAATGAAATTAAATTATTTTGACATCGGTGTGATTTTCTAGAAGGTTGGAGAGTTACTTCTTCTATTGATTAATGCTCTTCTTTTGTGAAATATAAAGGGCTTGTACAATTTCATTTGGAGGAAACATAAGGTTGATGCAAATTGGATTCATGAAAACTTTGAAAATTCATAAAATTGTCATTTTGAAAGGATACCCTTCTTGCGTTGATCTAATTATAAAATTTGAAAAAATGATATCCTTCTTGAATTGATTCAAGGATCTTGGGCTCTCCTTTTTAGATCTTTTTGGCAGAGTCTTGAGGATTGTTTCACCCGTTATTCTTTCGATCTTTTGGGTGGATCAATTCCTCCTCTTTCTCATCCCCATTTTTTATTTTTTTTTCTTGCTTCTTGGTTCGGTTTTTTGTGCTTATGTCTGACACATAAGTACCCATATATAGTCTTTTGTTATATATGGAACCATCAAGCAAGCTCTCAAGTAGGTCGGTTTTGTTTTGGGGCTTAGGGCGATAATGACAAAGGCACGCTGGTGGCAGAGCATAATAATATCTCAACCTACAACACCAGGACTCAATTCTGGGACCTGATGAACTATAGGATGAAAGTATCATTCACTGACACAAGACTAGCAGGGGACCCGTAACTTCTTAGAATTGTTGGCGGTCTTACGCCCGATGACGCGATCGACTCGTGTACAACTATTCTTTTTTCAAAATTGATAAAACAAATTGATAAGAATAAATATATATAACATTTCTTTTGTATGTCTGAAATATATATGCACGCTAAAATATAAATTTTAAATATGTTACAACTTGGTTGTCCACTTGTTGATTACCGATACTGGGCTAAGGAGTACCCTCCTAAGTTAGGTTCAGTAGAACACCCTTATAGTAGAGTGGCGGGCTTTATACATCCGGATGACCGATAGTAGCCTTCAACGTCCCTCGAGTACAAATATATTAATTTGAGCCTAGCCCCAACCCGAGTGCTTGCGGTCCCCTCTTTTCGGACTTTTTCATATGTTTCCATGGAATTTTTAGACAAAGCACTCGTGGTCTTTTCTCCGGAATTTTCCCGAGGTTTTGATAGTTTTATTTGAATTGTTACTTTTCTGTCGTGGATTATTTGTCGATTTTCTCGAATTTTCTAGGCAATGTTTCTTTTGTTTATACAGTGAATACTAACTAGCTTAAAGGAGCAGCTGACCTCCCAAATGTACATGTTTGATTTACACTACAGTATTTCATTTCACAGCATGTTATATCGTTCTCCCAGATGTTATACTGTTCTTTTCCTTTTACTGTACATTCTATTGTCTTTTTTTATATACTGCATGTTTTATTGTTTTGTTACACAATATACCTTAGTGTAGGAAAACCTAGTGATTACATATACTTTTAGGATTGACATCAAACTTGAAGTTACTACGACGAAGAGCTTGGAGCGAACACCGTGGGCAGCACGATGAGGAACAACTTCAAGATGGATCTACAACATTAAAACAGAGTCACATCACTAAACTGTTTCTTTAGTGTAAATAACACCCATAGGATTTTGAGGTGGTTTGTCTAGCGCAATGTAAACCCTCACAAATCACCTGTAGGCTGTTGTACAACCCTGTTGTGCAATTATAAGTCCTAACACTTTAGGATGTCAAGGTTATTGTACGGTACAATGTAAATCCTTCTATCTTTTTAGGTTATTTGCACGATCAGATATTGTGCAAATATGTCTTAAATTATAAATAAATTACAGGATTCAATATTAAATAACATCATTTTAAAAACATAAAGCCAAACATTAGGACAGTTGAGAAATCACTGAGGTTTCCCTGAATTTGTGATATCCCCTATTCTTCATTCCTTTGGATTCTTTAAAAATAATTGTTCTTGTTTGAGCTACTCCCATTTGATTTTCTCATGTCCAATATTGAAAACCTAAATTTTGAAATCTTGAAGGCAAAACCATTGATCTTAATTGAGAGTTTTCTTAAGTGGCCCAAGTCATTTAAGATGTAATTAACTATAGGGGTTTGTCTCTATAGGGAACTTGGGACCCAGGTAAAATAAACACTATCTAATCCTTATATTATGTAGGGGAATTTGTTGGCCTCATATAAAGATATTTCGCAGACCAAACAGATGTCACAAATTCTTTAGTTTAGGTGATTGAGTTCCTAATACAAGTGACATGTTTATTATTCGAGATAAGTGTATTATTTGTGGTATTGAGCTCAATCATCTGAATTATTCAATATGTGAGACTCATTTGGTCTCATCTATTTTAAAATTAAAATTTCACTTTCAAAAAAATCAAAAAGATCATATTTATATTTAAATTATTTTCATATCTACAAAATTACATCTCTCTTTCAACAAAAATCATAAAGTTTAAAGTTTTAAAATTAAAACGACCGACAGCCCATCATGCATGCAAAACAAAAAGCTTACCACAATTTTTAAGTCAAATATATATAAGTTTTGTGATATGAATGCTTGCTTGAAATTTTGTGAAAATGTATCTCACCAAACCCCTCTCAACTCGTGCTAGAGAGTAATTTGCATTTGGCAGCATTGTGGCTGGGTTTATCAAATTAGAATGTCCCAACGAAAGGTACCATTGCGTGTAAATCTATAATGCATGCACATGAAAAAGTTATTTCTTTGGCAAAATGTACAACTTTAGCTCATGATATAACATGTCATCTATAGTCTAATGGCTTGCGCCATTCACCTTCAATTATGAAAAATGCATGATTGATTGTCCAGCATGAAGGCCCAAGCCTATGATAAATGAAGATAAACAGCAATAGTTTTACAGCTTCGGTGAGTGATCAAAGAAAACCTCCCATAGGTATGAGCCAGAATGGCGCTTCCAAATAAAAAGTGCAGGAGGAGCTCGATAAACTCTATCTCCGGCAACCGCTAGAGGTGTACTTCAAGCCGAAACATGTCCAGCGTGAGAAATCAACCACTAAGGTAGAGAATATATGCTCTGGCATGACTAAATAACTCATGATACTGAAAATCCACATAAGAATGTCTAAAGAAGACCATTTTAACCAGCATAGTAGAAGACATGTTTTGGCACTAGCATGGGCCATCTTAAACAAAGCTGTCACCATTAGTTCTTTGGGGCATTTACATACATAGCACACAATTCTTATGCATTCCTAAACTTTCATATTTATGCACATAGCACTCAAATCTTTAATATCACAATAAAAAAATAGCACTATTACCACTTTTTGAAATTGAAATACACCCTTTCATGCATAAGTTTAAAGCAATAGTGCTAATTACATAAATATGAAAGTTCAGGTGTGAGAGAGGTAAATGCATAATATCCCTAGTTCCTTACTGAGTTTTTTATTTCCTTCTCCGAGGAAGAGATAATTGCCTATCAGGTGAAGAGGATTTTAAGGAGAGGAACGTTGTTAAGCTTATAACATGCAAAAGTAGCTTTTCAAATTAAATTCTGCTCTCCAGTGATCAGAAGGTTAACCAAAATCTATGCGATATTTCTAGTTGAACATAATGAAGTGGAGTCTAATTATGTAAGCTCAATTTTTAGTAGATTAATTTCCAAAAAAATTACAGATGGGTTGAATACTTAAATAGACCAAAAAAAAAAAATGTTACAAGTTAATGTGCACTTTACTCTTAAGGTTATTGGCATGAGAAATGGCCGCTGATGATTAAAATTTCCAGTAACAAACCAGGACCACAACTAGGATTCCATGGTGACAATTCCTTAGGACAAAGTGATAGCAAAAGCAAGGTATCTCAGCTTAGGCTCGCCTTGAAAGGACTCGAAACATTTTTAGCAAGGCATATTATCTTCTTAAAATGGCACTCAAAATTTATCTTTCAATGATGCGCCTTCTTTGATTATTATCATTGAAATCATAATCATCATTGACGCCCCTAATTTGACCATGATTACGGCTTTTCTTTACATATTGAGGATGATTAATTTTTGAATGATCAGCCATTCGAGCAGAATGCTGGTATCCATGATCAGCATTACGCCTACCATAGCCATTTCCTCTAGGCCCCTTCTCACTTTTCTGAAAACCTCTTGCTCCATAACTAGATTGATTAATTCTACTTCTTCTTAGATCAGAAACCCCTCTATCATTGAACTTTTTTCCTATATTTCTTGAGTAAACACGATCAGAATCCTGGAATCTGTGCCCTGAACTTTTTGATGCACCTCTGCTTCCTCTATTCCTACTCCCACTAGAATATAACTCATCATCTTCATCATCTTCATTATCATAATAATTTCTTCGATCATTTTTAGGGTCAAAACGATATGAATCCTGGCATATATGTCCCATCCTTTCTACTGCACCTTTTCTTCCTTTCAACTTGCTCCTATTGGAATATAGATCATCATCATCATCATCAACATCATCAAAATCAGAAACAGGAAGCCTGTCATCATAGTCTGAATCTCTTCCTCTAGCAAAACCCTTGCGGTCTGCTTTCTGTTGGACTTTCCTTCTATGCTTTAAGTCATATTTTCCTTGCATAGCATGATCAGAATCCAAAAGCTCCATTTCATCACCTGACTTGAAAGAATTTGGGCTGTCATCAATGTTCCGTGCAGAAATTGCAATATTTTCATCCTCAAATTCAGATAAATAATCTTTCCTATGTTGATTTGAGTTGGAATACCGGCCTAGATCATCAAAATCTTCTGATTCAGAGCCACTCTCAAACTCAGATAAGCTCTTTCGCAAAATTACATGCGTCTCCTTACCATCTGCCTCATCAAGTTCATAACTGTCCACATTATCCTCCTCTTCATCATCAAAATCATCAAAACCTGTCACACGTGAATGTGATGAAGAACCTCCTTTAGTAGGATTAGAAATATATCGGCCTCTATCTTGGTGTCCAACAATATCATCGTCAAACTCCCTGGCATTTCCTCCACGAGGTAGTTCATTGAAAGAAGAACCATCATGAGCTCTAGTAGAATCAGCAAACTCAAAAGCTGCAACATCAGCACCATCTGATTCATTGTCCTCAAAATCAAGATTCCACTCATTTGAAAAATCTGAAGTCCTGACAGCCCTTTGTAATCTGGTGTTTGGACCCCTTTGCTTTCCCAACATTTGATTCTCTGTGAAGTCATCTGGGGGGCGATTATGTTCACATTGGAAGCATGACATGTTCCGCCTATAATTCAGGAAGTTACACCTGGCAAGTAGCAAAATAAACAATTGTAAGAGGATTCGGATTTTAATGAAGCCTTAAAACGATGTGAAAAGTTGAAGTGAGCAAATCACTAAACCCACTTGGGGCATTCCCATTCCCCTGGAAGGAGTTGTCGCTTTGGGCGTTTAGCATCACATTGCAAGCAAACAGTGTTCTTGGCAAAATTCATGAAGTCACACCTGACAAAAATGCCAACAGTTATGGGTAGGAAAATATAATATGTGAAAATAATAGATGGAAAGGTGGAAGCAAACACTTTGGACAGAGCCAATCTCCCTTCTTCATTTCAACATCATCTCGCCCTACCCGCCGCTTGGGTTGAGGTGGTGGTTGCTTTACTTTAGGAGGCTGTTTCTTGACCACTGGAGGTAAGAGATTTGGATCTCTTGGAACTGCGCTCAGTTTAACTACCTCATGCAGCAGCTTACGGACTACTATTTTCACAGACTTCTTTTTTCTCAAACTATCATTTTCAACGGATTCTTTGACATGATCAAAACCATATGTCAACAGAATACGCATGACATCAAGTGTTCGGGCTTCATCCTCTTTAGGCACAAGTATATATCCTCTGCTGCATGAATTTCTGAGACTGCATGAGCTGCATACCTGAAAAATTGAAAGAGCAACAACTTTAAATCTAAATAAATATATATGAAATAATAATGCTTTACTCATAAAAAAAGGCATTCACTCCCGGAGCAAACCGAGTTTCAAGCAGGCCTGCCCCTCTGCTTCATTGTGAAATAATGAGATTCCTCGACACGGTGCTAGAGTGATGGAGCACATAAGTCAGCATCGCGGTATAAAGTGTTTTTTTCATGATCACACAAAGGCAAAATGTGCATGCTTCATCTTTGTTTGGTTGAATAGTGCCTGGCCCAGTTTGATAAAAATGGATAAACAATACTTTAAGGGTTGCTATCAAAGGAAAATTAATGACCCTTGAATTACCTACATTGCTTTCAACACCCCAACACCACTCTACAACTCCCCATCTACCCTTTTTTCGAGTCGTTTTGTCTTCTCTCGAGATTGCCCCCCATTTTCAGGCTTTTATTGGGCCTATGAGGGCATAGCTGGTCGCTCGAGCGTGAAAATCCGAAAAAGGTAAAAAGTTGTCGAACACCGCAGCCCCAATAGCCATGTCGTGGCCCTGCACATGATAAAACTTGTATCTAAAACCAGCCGCCGCTGTGTATGGCGTCGTGGCGCCCAATCCGGGTGTTGTGACGCTCATTCAACACAATTCAATACGAGCACCGACGTTTTGACACTTCGAACTACGAGGTACCTCGGTCCCAATGATAGTGCCATGACGCCTAAAATAAAAACATGTATGGCCTCCACTAGGAGTTAATATTTGGGTCCTGCGTATCGACATCTTGCATGGAGTCGTGCCACCTGATTATCTATAAATAGAGGGTAGGTTTAATGATTTTGATGCATTGAATCCTTCATAGTGAAGCTCTGCCTCATGTCGCTCTTTCTCTATTTTATTGCTCTATTCTGAAAAATCTCATTATGACAGTGTGCCCCCGTGCATCAAGTCCGGGGACTAGTCCTGCCACCCCCCCCCCTCCCCCCCTTGTCTCTAAGAAGCGAGTAGAGCGAAAAGATCACAGATTTTGATATCAGTTTCATGCGGGAAATTGCTAGCCCCTAGAAAATCTTGAGCACAAACGTCTGGTTTCGTCATACCACGACATTTCCCAACATGTTTAAACATTGCAAGAGGATGTCGCCGTGCTCACCAGACGGTAGACACTCTCTTAGAGAAGATGGACTCTATCATGGTCTGACTCAACAACATCAAGCGACGACGGGGTATGCTGGCTCGGTGGCAAGTGGAAGCCTATGAGAGGTGAGAGAAGGCGCTTCAGCGTTCTCCTCATTACCATAGTCTGGCAAGAGGGGCGAGCGGGACAGCAAATGGCGACACCGTGAGAGGCAGATGGCTGCCCGAGGCTCAGGGTCTTACGGCACGTCTACTTTTTGTTTTGTTGTTGATGTTTTGTATTTCCCTCCATTTAGACCTAAGCATGTGTTGTATTCATGGTCCATAAATTGTTGGAAATGTGTAACCTCTTTAGGATTCTAGTAATACCATGGTTATCTTATTTTGTCATTTGTGCACAGAGAGTTATTTTTCTCTAGCCCGCGATATTTTACTATCTCTACATTTAGGAGCACCCTGATATCGAGGTGGTCGCTATTTTGTGATTCAGGCAGACCCCAAAGCATAGGAGTGTAGCTCATCACGACAGCACCGCGGCACCAAGTCTGGCACACAACCCTCAGCTGTTGTTTGACTTTTGCAGCTCCAATTTGATGAGCATTATTACGAGGGCCAAAGTGGTGTCCGCCGCTTAAACAGCGCTGCGATGCCACCAACAGTTCGGGACTTGATGGTGGCTTCCAATTGGACATTCGCAATGATGCTCGATATTAGGGCAATTCTTGAGCGCGCCTCGTCTTTTCAGCTGACGTGGCATTTTGCCATGTCAACGGCGTCTTCTAGTGAATCGTTGCTAGTCTAAGGCTTGCATTTTCGTTTGCATGGCCCTCTTGGAGCTTTTTGAAGCCATAGAAATGCATGGTTCCCTCCTGCTTCCCTGCCTTCCTCCTCTTGGGTGGAGTCTCTGGACGTCGGTATTGCCATCTGTGGTGGTCGTCGGAGTCGTTGAAGTGATCGGTCGGGTGGCTAAAGCTTCAGACATCATTCAATGTTCACATGGGTGAAAGTCTTTTCCCTTGTGCATCTTTCCTTTCTAGGAATAGCCCTAGGTTCTATGCTAGAGGAACAAGGTTAGTTTGTTGTCAGAGAATACCTAGGTTAGATCACTATGTTTCCCTGCCTTAGCCGTGATTTTCTTAGTGCTCCTTTGAGCGTAGGGCCCCATCTCTCCCTAGTGTTGTAATATTGTTCTTTGGACATTATGACATTGCTCTACACTTGGGTGTGAAATGAGATCCCAGTGTCATTCCTCGGTGCTCAGTTGCCATTTCACCCTACCGGTAATGTTGTGTCATTGCTTCCGTAATGATGTGAGGTTGTCCGGTTCGATTCATTCAGGTGATGCCTTGCGGCATACTATTGCAAAGCCTGCAAAATCATGCCGCAAAGTTGCTCTCAGCATTGTGGCCCTGTTTGGGCTTTGTTTCCACTTAAGTTAAAGTCGTGATAGTGGCTTCAGTGACCTGACATTAGCTTTTACTTTGTGGTCCAGTGTTGTATCTCTAGTTGACAGGAATATGACACCGCAATTTCTTTCCAATAGTTGTAGCGCCGGTTTTTTGCACTAAAGCTCTGGGAGCTAACTGTACCATTGCCTTGTTCTATTTTGCGAATTGAGTGGTCGATGAACTATTTTTGGGTAATGTGGCAAATACAAGACACCCATTATTCAGTTGGGACTAGTCTTACTAGTTAGAGAATATCATCTCTCGGCTTTTGTAAGTCAAGGGAAACAATAATTTCTTTCGATTATTGGTACACCCTTCTGTATAAGTGGCGGCCTCCTTTGGCCTTTTGATCATGCTTTTAGATCAGATTTGGTTATTCCGAACAAATGGGTCTTCTATCTTTATAGATTGTTGACTTGGGATTTGCACTCCCGAACCATGAATTAACCTTGGCTTATCCTACATAAAGAAATGGTAAGGCAATGAAGGAAGAATTTCGAAAGGTTTAGTTTAAGACATTCAGATCATTGCAGTGGCTCCAATTATACTGAGAGTAGGCATGAAAGCTTTTGGGCAAGTAAGCCTCAAATGACCTCAATTAAGAGAAATTGACTTAGCAACCATTATCAAAGAAATGATGGATTGTGTTTTTAAATAATAAAAATGGGTGGAGGGGTGCACGGTTATTGAAATTTATGTAAGAAAGACATTTATAACAATGAAAACTTTCAATATGTGTCCTAATTCACTCTAGTGCATATATGAAGCTCAATAAAAAATATTTAGAGTTACTTTTTCACCGCTAAAGGGATAAAAATGAATCCTAATAAAACCAAACTATTCGAGAAATGCCCCTATGAGAATTGCTAAGGAACATCAATGACTTGCTAGAATGATAACCAACTTAAGTCATTTCATTTTAAAATCTACGAAAAAATGTTCTCAATTATTTCAAACCTTAAGGTTGCTAAACATTCATATGAAGTGAATATTATGCTAAAGTGTTCGATTAGTTAGATATGCTTCTCTTCACAGCCATTACCTCAATCAAAAGAAGATTTGCTTCTATACCTTGGAATAGTAGAAGTAAGCATAGTAATAATAAGGGAAGATGGCAAAAAATAATGTACATTTAGTATGACAGCAAAATTCTCCAAGGAAACAAATTAAAATATCCAATAATAAAACATTTGTCTAGGTCACTAAATGCCACACTCGATAACTCTGGTCATATTTTTCAAGTACATTCAATTCAAGTTAACATTGACTATTTATTAAGAGTATCATTATCAAAATGTAATCATTATAGGAAACTATAGAATAGTCGACGAAATTAAGCAAATTCTAAATTTCTCATGCAAAAAAAATTGTCATTAAAGAATAGATATTAGTTGATATTGCTCTACCTAAAGTTTATGAGAAAATTATCAATAAAAATGACTTGTTTTGAACTCTATGTTGTTATATATCTTAAAAACTAGAGTTGTTATGATCTTAAAAAGTAGGCAAAATTGTATCGACGCATGCAGTATGAATTTATTTTCAAATTATTAATATTCAGCATTGATTGGCATCTAATCATTTTTCAATATTCTCGACTCGTTATATATTAAAATATGAGACAAAATAAGAAATTTTACATAAATATTTCTTAAGAGTTAAGAATAAATTATTTTTTTAAATATTTTAGAATTAATGAAATTCTTAGAAAAAAAAATCAATGTGTTGACCCATTTTGAAAAATGGGAACCTGGAAAATGGGTCAACAGCTATGAATTTATCTTATCCTATCATAGAAAAAGCATAAGTGATGAATGCTGAAATAGAAATCTCACAAAGTGGGTTTAATTCTTTCATTGAATGCTTGAAGTCAGGAAAAAAGCATTCCAACAATTATGTATCAACGAACAATTAACATTAAAGTAGCCCAACATCTACTCATTGAAGGAAAATTGTTCACAAAATCAATTGATTCCAACAGCCTCAAATTAAGAAAATTCTCCCAGAAATTCATACAGAATAATACACAAGTCATTCTAGTGGAAAAACCTTAGCAAATAAAATTTTAATACAATTATATTCTTGGTCTACTCTCAAAAAAGATGCATATGAATTCTCCAAAAAATTTATTCATTGTCAAAAATTTGCTCCATTGCAACTTCTATCTTCCCATAAGTTGCAACCAATTTCCAGTTCATGATCGTTTGTCAGTTGAAGAATGAATTTGATTAATCATGTTCTCAAACAATTGTTTTAAGAAAATTACTCAGTTATAATTGATTATTTCTATAATTGATTATTTCACAAAATAGATTGAACCAAAAACTCAATAAAATTATTGCAAAATTTGATCATAACTTTGTTTAGACTAATATAATATGTCGATATAAGTTTACAAAAATAATAACAATGGATAACGAACCACAATCCTTAGATAAAATAATGAATAATCCATAAAAGAAAAAATTCGACTCAAATTAACTTTAGTGCATCATACAAAAATTGATGGGCATGTGAAAGCTACCAACAAGCTGATTTTAAATTTTCTAAAGAGCAAACTAGAAGGAAAAATAGAAAATGAGTTGAAACACTATCGTCTATTCTACCAGCTTTACGAATTACATCATCCTCATTTGGAGAAATCATTTCTCATTTATAAGCTCATTTTGGGAAAGCATGTGTCTAACAATAAGTTTCAAAATGAACAATCTCTTTAAGCGCCTCACCAAGTTCTGACTCAGCTTCTTACATCACGGCTTCTTAAGAAGAAAATTTCTTCCTCCTCCATTTGTTGCTTGATATTCTCCTTTCAACATATCTTAAGAGTATTATCGATTAAGGCTTTACTACAATAATCATCAACTTTGAGCTCAAGAATCATACTCATAAAATTTGAAGAAGAAAAGTTGCAAAAAAAGGCAAACACAAAAATTGACTAAGTAGTGCAATCTTCAAAAGACATGTCGTGCCCTTATTTTATAGACTTGTTAAGAAGTTGACAAGTAAAATTGGTCAATTAGCATCATTACTAATGTAACAACCCATAAGGATAATATATTTAATTTTCTCATCATGTTTACTCATTGCTTATTTGATCAGGTGCTAATGGAAGAAGAAAACATACTGTTATTCTTGCATGAATGCCTAAAACCTATGCACCGTCTGGAAACTTTACCTTTCATCATTCAGTAAGTATTTGCTATGACATTTTACATGCAACCGAGAAGTCATGAATAAGATTAAATTTGCATTAATTTCCATTCTAAGCATCTATTTGTTTTCATTTGTTGTATATGTTATATACTTAATCCATTATTTTATTATATTGTCAAAGTATAATTCTTTCATATTTGAAATTGCATGATATGTTATAATTGATAAAATAAATTATTATTTAATTGCAAAATAATAGTATGTTAAGAGTTATCTTTCATTTAACTATATTTGATGAGATTAGTTACAAACATATAGATTTATTGTCTGCACATATTTCAACTATTCGAGGGTTTCTTCCTGAATGTATGCATCAAAATTCTTATGAATTTTAATACTTAAGCTGTTTATTATATGCACTTTCGAAGAGACCTTACTTTTTTTTGAATGACTAATGCCAAATCTCCCGAGCTATCAATCATGGGCAGTCCTATGAAGCTTTGTAGAAAATGAAAATATTTTTCTATCTTTGTTATTTTTTATTTGAGGGTGATAATTTGTTAATAAGTGAAATTCCAACTAGGATGTTGAATAAATTAATGAATGATGATGCTTTCTCTTTTTGAAAGCTTTAGGATGTCACTTAGGTTTTGAAATGCACGCATTTAATCACATGCTTCAAAGCAAAAAGTATAATAAAGGAAACATTTGAATTTAAGAAGTAACAAGCACTAAAAAAAACAGGCATACAAATTGAAACATCACAGTAAGGAAAGCAGATGAATTGAAAACCAAATCGAAGTAGAACAACAAGGCAAGCTCCATACATCTCCTTCATCAATATGAAGGTACTTTCTCAACAGCTTTGCTGAGAAGACAACTTTTGGTTGCATGCTGGGGCATCCATCACCTACCAGAACTTGAATGTCCTTCCTTGCTAAGGACCTAAAATTCCATTATTGCTTTAGATAACGCAACACCAAATAGATTAAAACCAACTTCTGAAATAAGAGATGCTAACAAAGAATCAGAAATTTTTCGAGACAAATTTGCGATTGCAAAGTGCAATCGTGAAAATGTTGGCGATCAGTCAAACATTTTATCAACTGGTGAAATAAAGGCCTCAAATCGCGAATGAAAATAAACAATTATCCTGGTAAAAACAATCAACATTTTCCATATAGAAAATAAAATATCTACTAGATGAGGGAAGCATTTTGCATTCAAATCAAATCAAAACTCGGCACATGGTTCATAAGCCGAACCTTAAGAAGTCACGACTAATTCATTTTCTACATGACATGCAAAAGTCAACATGCAGCAAAACCGACATGGGTTTTTCTTTTCCTTAAAATAACCAACAAATTTTAACAGAAAGCAACTAAAGCCATCAATGCAACTTTCAGTTTAGAATTAAACAGGAGAAACTCGAGTAAACAACAAAAGCAACATACTTAAGAATGTCAAACCGGTCGCGGCCAAAATTCATACAAGCTGTTCTCACGGCTGCCCAATCCCTAGTAAGGTCTAACCCCACCTCCTCCTTCACTCCTGATATATCAATCCCAGCGCTGGCAGCGACGCGGTCCTCCTCTACTCGCCGGAAATCGAAATAATTCTGGCTGGCAAGCCTCTCCATCAGCTCAATCCACTCAGGCCAGGGATGTACCACCTCTATTTCCCTCCGAAATAACTCCGCCATCCCAACTTCTGCTCTGTTAGCATCCTCTTTCATCCGGACATCGGCACTATTACTTCCTCCATCGGCAGCAGAATCTGCATCTGTGGTGGATGTGGAGGAAGAGGGAGGTGGAGATGGGTGCTTCGACTGACGCCAGGCGCGAATGCGCTGAAGCGCCTCGTCCTTAGCGGTAGTGTCTCGCTGGCGCTCGAGGGCATCAATCTGATCAAAGACGAAGGAGAGGCGGGCGGATAGCGAGATTTTTGGATCCGGCCGCGCGGATGGGAGAGGTGTGGCAACTGCTGTATTGGCGAGATGGCGGGTTACTGCGAGAGAGACTGGTGGAGGTTTGAGGAGGAAGAAGAAGTGGCGAAAACGGCGGCAAACGAGAAAAGAGAAGGCCATGGATAGATATTGAGATCGCGAACGAGCAGGAGCGGGGAATTGAACGGGAGCTTGAATCGTTTGAGGGCTAGTCCAGCGGGCATGACCTTTACAAACAGAAAAAGTTAATCGTATTTTTTATTTGGTATTAAGCAGGCACAAAAATTTATTGGTAACAGAACAAAAAAAAAATCCTTTTTTCTTATCACAAAGCTATTAGTTCTTTTCAAATAGTTTCAAAATATTTCAAATCTTATTTCATGTCCTATTGTCTATGTTGAATTCAGATTATCATGTGAGGCATACCCAAAGAATAGAGCTACATAGAAACCGTGAAGAAGAAGAAGAGAGAGAGAAAAAGAGTCGAATGGAACGAGAGCGTGCACATCGACTTGCTCCTCGATGGCAAATTGGGGTGTACAAGAGCTTTGTGACATATTTTATACATTGAAATTAGAGTTTACAAGAAAAAATGGGAGAGGGGCTTCCTATAAAAGAAAGGTCTAGAGAGAAGAGTCCCCCTAATACATGGTATAATCCCCCAATTTATAGAAGATAGAGGAAAAAAAGATAAAATTACATGTTGTGCCTCTATTTTAGAGGGGATGTATATTATGTTCTTTTTGCGTGTCCGGAACTTATTTTCGGCGGATTCTTAGGTCGCAGTCTGAGCAGGTTTCGGTTAGCTTTCGTCTGGATGTCGATCGGCCTTTGCTCTAGGAAGTTTGTCGGTCTTTTTTGTGTGGTCGCTGATCGATTTGCCTTATTATTATTTCTTGGTGATCTTTGGTGAGCTTTAGGGGAGCTGTTAAGAGATTTTCACGTTGATACTTGTTAGATTATTAAAGGTGTTAAACCTTTTGTCTTACAATTACCGTGAATGTCTATCCCCTGATGACCTGGGCAGCTTTTTGGTCGGTTGACAGCCCTTCGGTCGGCTGGCTATAGATCAAATTGGTGGTCCTCAGCCGGTTAGATTTATTAGCCTTGTAGCTTTTGCCAAAGGGATCCTCGTTATGTCTCTTTCGATCTAGACCGTTAGATTATGTTGAGACATATTTATGTTATACATATTAAGTTCCAAAATATCTCATCCAATATATTATTTAATTGTGTATTTGAGCTCCATCAAAAGACTCAACTTATAATACATGATAAAAATATTAAATAAACCCTACCTATGTTAATTGAACTATTTAATTAACATTTTATGGATGTAACTTTATCGATGTAAGGGTTGTTTATTCGTCAAAAAAGTCTTAAATGAAAGTACAAAAAGGCCATAAAAAAGTTATAAGTGTGGAAAAGCACAAGTTTATTTTTCTCATATATCAATAACATTAAATTAGGAAAAAAATTTTGGACCTAAAATAAACTTTTGGATCAAACTTCTTTGATGTTGTTGTCTCGACCAAATGAACCGAACTAAAACCAACTATCTTATGCATGAGCATGTGACACGAGCCAAGCGACTCAACCAGTCACAAGATAAATATCA
>NEWO01000015.1:1357633-1368773 GCA_003013225.1 Phalaenopsis aphrodite
GTCATACCCAAAACTATCTCCACCCCCAAAATATTTTCCTCTCCCTATATCATGCCTACACCCATTCCACACCTACCTATACCCAAACCGAATCATACCGCTGAGGAGGCAATCACCAAAACCTAATTAGGAGTTTTCCATGGAAGTGATACAGTAACAAATCTACCGAGTGCTACAAGGACTTGATGAAATTGAGGAAAGGGCCCAAGAAGAAGTCACTGACGAGTGGGGTAGTGAGATTCGAAGAAGAACGAGGGTAGAACACCTAAATTCCTCCTGTATGGATGATTCTAACGGAGAAGTAGACATGCCACAATGCGTTGGGATATATTATCAAAGAAAGCCGAGAGATGAAGTGCATGTTAGAAAATGTAGAGATGAAGTGCCTTTCTGAGAATACATAGATGAAGTGCAGGGTAGAGGATAGAAAGGTAAAGTGCTTGTTGGAGATTTCAGAGATGAAGAGTCACTGCTCTAAAACTTGACTTGAAATATCTGAGAACCGCGATTTTGAACTAAAAGTTGATTTGACACATTATGACGGAGACATGGATTTGGATGATTTCATTGTGTAGTTTTATACTGTGGAACTTTTCTTTGAATATCAGAAGTCCCATCGTACGAAATGGTAAAACTAGCCTCCATAAAATTAAAGAATAGTGCATTATTTTGGTGGTAAAATTTGAAGCACCTATGACAACATGAGGAAAAGATAATATCACTACTTTGTTCTAGATGAAACGAAGATGTAGCTCCAATACCTACCAGTTCATTACAGACAAAATGTGCAAACCCTAGGTTCAAAAGGGGAGAGATAACATTGTCGGATGACTACCATATTTTGCAGGCAGAGTGCAACTCTATGATTTTACTGCAAGAGTTCACTCAGGGGAATATCTAAGCCGACACTGCCTGAGGAGGCACTAGGTCAGTGTGGAGAATAGGTGGAACAATTCCCTTTTTGATATTCTTCGCAGCCTGGAAGTGTTTCAAGTGCCATGGATTTAGAAATACCGAATCAGATTCCACAATCAGGAGAATGATCCTTTTCACTGACTAGGGAGCATTTGAAGAAATAAATAGTGATCCATGAGAGGTTGAAGATTTGAAAGAGGATTCTCATTTTTTAGCCGATGAGGAAGAGACGCCAATCATTCCCATTGAACCCAGGAGAGAGAAGACAATAATTGTTTTAGAAGGTATTGAGTTCGAGATAATGGGTGTTCAGACAGAGGAGCATCAATAAGATTGACATTAGATGTCAGAATGTGCCACAAGTTAGTGGAGTCGACATCAAACATATGACAACCTCAGATAAGAAAAATTCAGAATTTTTAGATATCTATGATATTTCTTGAGTTGCCTCTGCTGAGGGAGGTCTAATATATCCGAGATGAGACTCTTTTATGTCACATATGAAAGCCCATAGAGTCTCATTGGGCTATTAAATTCAGTTCAGCAGTATACCCTCCGTCAGGTGGGATGGATGGACCACATTGTTGGAAATCGCCTTAGGAGCTTTGTAGGAAGAAATATCCTACAATTGGATCCAAGTCCTTTCAAGGAAGAAGCAGAGGTCTCTTCTGAGTGCTTGCCCTTCAATTTGACCCAGCTTACCATAATTTTGTACTAGAGTTGATTTCTTCTTACATACTTGTTTACTTAGATATACTCGGACGAGTATAAGGAGTGGAATAAGCCAATTACAGATTTGATTGCTCCAGGATTGGTTCGGGAGGATACCCATTAATAGGCAGCTCCAGCTCAAGTTGTGCCAAAAGTGGATGGATACTTGTTCTATCACGACGTGCTTTGGGATAACAACGCCTACAATAGTGTCATACCTAGAGTTGACAACATTTCTGTTACTTTCAACGAAGCTGACCTGGCTACTATGAGGAGACAAATGCTTCAATAAATGAGGTCGAAGCTCCCTCAATATCAAAAGACTTACAGGGGAGTGCCCCCTGCTCCTAAGGCGGGAGTCTAGCGAACGAAGCCGCGTCCCGACTATTTTCCTGGACAGGTTTGATCTAGTTTTTTTTTTTCGATTTTTGAGGAGTCGACCGACCATCTTTGGTCACTTCTAGTTATCTTATTATTATCTATTAGAGTTTCTGATACTCTAGGTTTTGTTTTTTTTGTGATTTTTGTTTAGGACCGCTGCAACGTTCATTTCTCCATTTGAAGACTGCACTCGAGGGTTTTGGTGGTGCTTCGGCTGTATTTTTTCTCTCGAGGTATTGATTATCTTCCCTATTTCTTTCCTCATCCTGACCACGTCGCACCGGCCGCCCACCATTGTTGCAGCCGACCCCAAACCATTGTTGTTTTTATTGTAGTTTTCCCAATTCCAGACACCTGCCCTCGCTCTAGTTGCCCCGGACAACTGTCCCCTTGCTGGGTCTGTTGGCCCCTGACATCCGCAGTCATTGCCATCGTCATTCCACCTCACTGCAGGTGACCCAAATAGCTATTCCCGGCTTTTTTTCTGTCGTTCCAGTCATCTATACCCTTTTCTCTGCAGCCTTGGGGCTGTTCAGCGGCCACCACCATCCCCTCTGCAACCGTACCACTGCCCCTGCTTGTCCTAGCCTCGCCAACCACTACTCCTTTCTTTCCCATGTGTTGTTGCCTCCAGAACTTGTTCACTTTTGCTGCTATCATCCAGAATAGCTGTTCCACATCATTATCCTTGAAAAGTGTGCATATTCCATTAAACATAAAAGAAAAATACAAAACAAAGAAAAGCGGTCTTATTTTTCTGGAGGATGAAAAAAAGCTCTGAAGTATTCAAGGACGAGGAAAAGGAAAAACTATGTAAGATCGCCTTTTGTGCTCAAAAGTGTGTGGCTTTGTTAAGCTCCCGATGAACAACATGAAAAACTATCGGGCTAAAAGAAGGATGAATGGCAGAAGTATGGCATTTCTCTAGCTTGTTCATCCTAGCTTTTTGATTCATAGAGTCTCTCATGAAATTGATGATATTAGTTTTTACTTCAATGATGATGCCCTTGACCTCTAACATCCACGGTTGAAATTACAGCTGTTCCACGTTATTATCCACTGACTGCTTGCTGATTGGAACCTGGGAAAATGCTACTTTGTTGTTTCTGTAGGTCGACCAGCTCCTCTGCCATCTCATCAACTTCCGACCCCCTCGCCGATCACCACGATCACCCCAAGATCTACCTTAGTTTGAATTTGTGTTGTCATTTGTTATTATTTCCTATTTCAACATATGTTATGTCGTATTTATTATAATTTCCCTTTCATGTGTGCTTGGTTATAACCACCTATTTGTTTTTAGTAATATTATTTATTTTTCATATTGTGTTTTGGGTTAATTCCAGTATCTGAGTTACTTGGGATGAATTAACTTATTGTTGTTAATTAGGCTCTCTTTACGTTGCAACTCAAAGCCTTCTAATATTGACATATTTGGTAAATTGGTTTCCTGGGGATGATAAAATTATATTTTCTTTATTAAGCCTACTTCCATCCCAACAATCATTATCTCGACAATAAATTCAGACCCAAAATATTAAATTTGAGCCTAATCAATCTTTTTAATAAAAACTGCTTTCGTGCGGGTGGGAGAACTCAATTATGTAGATTTGCTTCCACATCGGAAATCTCAAACCTCAGTGTAAATAGACCTTGATCTAATTTCAAGAGGAATCTGGTTAAACAAAAGCAATAGACCTAAAAGAAAAACCTACTTCTAGCTTCTCTCATGTTAAGGAAGATGTCAAATGACATGTATATATGTGGATGTGCAAACCTACAAGTAATATAAAATTACGGAAACATAACCATCAACACATGGAAGTTTTTTTAACCTACTCAATGACAGAGCCCCACATATAGGTCCTATCTCAGTAAATTCAGACCCAAAACACTAAATTTGAGCCCAAACAACCTTTTTAATTAAGAATGTTTTTTTTTGCGTGCGGGAGTACTTAAATATGTGGATTCAGTTCTAAATAAGAAATCTCGAGCCTCAGTATAAATAGAATTTGATCTAATTTCAAGTGAAATCTGGTTATATAAGATCAATCAACCTAAATTAAAAAAAAAAAAAAAACATATTTATGTCTTCTCTCTCATATTGAGGAAGTTCAAAGTTTGTTTTTTACTTGAGCTATTGAATATGATTTATTTTAAAGGAGAAAAAAGGATTCTTGGCTTGTGTTGTAAAACTCTACTAACTAGACTCAAGTAAATCAGCTTTATGGTTGAGCTTATCTTATCGAAAAAGTTAGGGCAAATATATCTGCTTTAGGGATTTAAATAGGAAATTTTTTTTTCGGCACATAACATTACTGGTGTTGCACGGCTGAAATTTGTTTTGCAAAGCATCTCTGACACGAAGTTTTCCTCCAAAAGCTGATCCGGTTTGGACCGAACTGGTTCAGTTGAGAGGGGGAGGGCGTTGCTGAACCGGCCCCTCCCCTTTTCATTAGGCAGAAAATTTCCTGCCTTCTTATTTTCATTTCCCACCCATCCTAATTCTACTTATACTTGTTTTTAGGTCTTACGAAGGCAGTTTATTATATTTCAGATTTCAGATTTGTGAGGACAGCCGCTGACGTCCTGTTTTCCCTGTCAAGGGCTATATCCGACGGTTAGGGTGGTGCTCTAACTGTATCTCTCTCCCTGTTGTTGGTTTTATTGCCGAACCCTTTTCCTACTTCCACCTGCACTTTCTGCAGATCGCCTCCCACCATCCTCATCTAGCAGCTGTTTTCCTACAACCTTCCTGTCGCCTCCCTCTAGCACCTACTGTCCACCAGCATCCCAGATTCTCCCAGTCAGCCTCTGCCACATTCCATGTACCTGCTGCTACCTTACGGTTCCACTACTTCTGCGGACTCCCCACTCCCGTAAATTCCCTGTCCAGTAGCCAAGCCAAAATTCTTCTGTTTTGCTGAGCCGCTGACTGCATTACCTCTGTAGCCATGAACCTCCCCCCCTCTCTGTTGTTACTGTAAGGCCATCTAGGGCCTCCACCTGCTGTAACTTCACTTCTTTCTCCCGCCGCCCGCCTTTTCTCTGCTGGTTCAGCTAACTGCAGCCCAACAGCAATCCCTTCCCTAATTCCTTCCCCACTACAGCCCAACTCCAATAGCCCAACAGCAGCCTTCACCCTTTCCTTCCCCTCTACAGTCCGATCTACAGCTCAACAGGGGCCCTTCCCCAACTCCTTCCCCGCTGCAGCCCAACTCCAACAGCCCAACAGCAGCCTTCACCCTTTCCTTCTCCCACTCCAGTGTAACCCTAATCATTCCAACCGCAGCTCTCCCTCTTTTCTTCCCCATTGGAGTCTGAACCCGTACAACCCCTCCTAAACTTGCTGCCATCTCCCTCCACCCCCACATACAACCACAACACCACCACCATGATCCATACCCTTGCTTTGTGTTCGTATCATGTTTTCTTATTGCAAGTGTTGTTGTCTGTAATACCTTGAAATTCAACAATAATATTATTATTTTTGTTGTGGTTTGGATTTAACTCCGGTATCAATATCTTTTTATTTAATCACCCTTGTTGTTAATGTTGATGATTAAAATTTTACATGATTAATAACTGGCCATTGTTTGGATAAAAGATTTACATGTGGGCAGCTACCTTATATTTATTTTTGGTTTACGAAACCTTACCAATTCTCTTAGTCTACACAATTCAGTCGTCTCTGTGAACCGGGTCTTTTTCACGACTCCAATATGAAATTATGAATTTTTGGAAAAACATGATTGGCATGCATGACTCTTTTTTTCGAAGATGTAACAGGTGTACTTATAGTTTAAAGTTGGATTATCGTGCATATTTTTGAACTGATCAAATTTTTGTATTATAGGTGTTAAATAAGATTGATCTACCTAGTGCTGACCCAAATCGTGCTGCCAAAGAGATTGAAGAGGTATGTTTTTGGCCAGCTTTCAAATTTATGGCTTTATTATTTAGCGTCTCCTTGAACTGCTGCTTCCTCTATAATTGAAAATTCACTTGCATATGAAAAAGACCGTGCTTACATCTCTGTGCTTATATTAGATTTTAAAATATGCCGAGGAGCTCGCTTCATACTTTGACGTTATTCCTTGGTTGTTTTGATCGCTGGCATGTTGAATTGCAGGAAGGAAATCTGATATTTTTATCAATTTAAGGAGATACTCATTATCTGAGCAGCTAGTTTTGCAGTTAAAGCCATGTTTTTAAGTATGCATTTGATGCTATTGCTTGTTCCTTTTTTACATAAGCAAGCATTTACCGTGATGTTGCATCCAAGTTGTTTGCATCATTGGTGTGTTGAAGTGCTTAAGAGGATATATGAAATGTTGATTAATTTGATGGGACACAAATCTTTGAAAGCTAGAGAAAATTTGGAAGAGATTGTTTATGGAAGCCATGTTTTAAAGATTCATTTGATGCTATGATATATTTGCGTTTTATCTTGTAAACGTAAGGATTTTTTGATTGCAAGTAAAATGAGTGTACTACATTCCAAATGCAGATGTTTTAAAAAGTAGTGTGTTTAGTTTTGACGAAAATAGAATGCAATGTAAAATTTCATTGAATTTCAAATGTAACATTTAGTTTATTTCTAGTTTATTCTAAATTCATCAGTTTTGGGTGAGTTTCAAATGAACTATAAACTACAGTTGTTGCTGTCACATGCCTCCATCGGCCACCAGTCATTTAAACGTATAATCTCTGAAAAAAAACTTCGGAAGGAATTCTTAAAATTCTTATTACAAATCTTCAACTATATGGTTACATATATAAGGAAACTGGTCCCTCTTAATTTACAATCTTACAAAGTCTATCTAGCCTAAATATGGAAAGGAATTAGTTTTGAAATAAACATAAATAAGAAGAGAATAAAACTAATCAAGAAGTTTCTCAAATTATCTCCAATTATTAAGGAGACTGATCCTCTTATATTTTCACATGCCCACTCAACTTAGGTTGTTTATGCTGTAACCAAACTTGGTTTTAAATTCTGAGAAGTTAATTCACAGAAAAACTTTGACGAAGGCATCAACAACTTATTGGTGTGTCGTGATATAACTTAATTGTATAATTCCATCATTAACTTTTTTTGAGAAAGTGCCTATCAATTTAAATATGTTTGATTCTGTCATGATGCACAACATTCTTGACAATACTGATAGCTGCTTGTCTGTCATAAAATATTTGTATAGTCTTATCCGAGGCACACCCCAATTCCCTTAACAATTTTTGAACTTTGATTCCTTCACAGATTCCCAAGACAAGTGTCATATACTCTGTTTCTGCACTTCTTTTGGAGACAACAACTCGCTTCTTAATTCTTCATGTGCCGTATTTTCTCATACATAGGAGCAATTGTGAGTGAGTTCACCAACCCAACTTGCATCAGTGTAGACTTCTTCCTATCTGTTTCTAATTCTCTCAAACAAAAATACCTAATAGGAAGCCCTCTTGAGAAACATCAGGATTCTCTATACCATCTTGAAATGCTCTTCATTTGAGTTTTTCATAGGCTCACAATACTAACATAATATGCAAGATCTGGTATAATATGTGAAAGTTAGATGAGTTTTTCTTCAAATCTTTGATATCTTCCCATATCCGTGGATATACTTTTTTCTCCCCTAATAAACTTCATGTTGGTATTCATTGAAGTATCAGTAGGCTTGCATCCAATTGTCTCTTTTTTTTAGCAAATCTAGGTTGCATTTCCTTTGTCATATAACAATGTCCTTTTTAGACCTTGATACCTCCATACTTAGGAAATATCTCATTCTTCCTAGGTCTTTGATTTCAAAATCAGTGGCAAACAATTATTTGATTTTAAGAATTTTTCTTTCATCATCACTAGTAAGTAACATATCATCCGTGAAAGTATGCATTTGCCTTATTATATCAAAAGAGTATAACAAGTATGCATGTAAGTATCTATGATGTTAAAAAATGAGCCCTGTTATCTACTAGTATAGTAGATAGTTCCGTATCTTCATTTACATGCATTAAAAAGAAATAAATACTAAGGGCGCGCTTCACACAAAAAATGAGCGGGCCCTATTACATTTTCTAGAAGTATGTAAAAAGAGCACTTGTTTGAAATTCATATGAAAAGCAAAGTTGGGTGCTAGTTGTGTTGGAGATGTCGAAGGTCACACTTCATGGAAGAACTAAGAAATCACATAATATTTGAGTTGTCTTCTTCCACAATGAGGCCTTTGAGCTCAAACATACTTGGTTGGCAGGAGGCGAATTGCCAGGAGTTCCACTTGAGAGCTATCCTAATATTTGAAATGTTGTCTCGCAGCAAATATGCCCATATCGCGTTTGTCTCAAATAATGGCGCTGGTGTCTATTGTCCCAGAAAGTAAAAGGGCACCATTAACATTCATTTTAACAATTTGGGGGGATACCGGATAGGTTGGGACCACGTGGAAGGTTGGCTAGCATCCCACTGCCCCCAAAATGGGTAAATATGAGTTTTCGTTAGAGCTTCAAGGATTCTCGCATCAATAATCGTTGGTGTACCATGTGGCCAACAACGGACTTTGGCGTTAAGAGCTCAGCAACATTGATGGATCACATACACTGAGTTTGGGCAATTATGCGCTTCTGTGTTTTGCTGAGATCTTTAACCGCTTTGTCGAAGTTGTTGAATGAGGGCAAAAAAAAAATCCCCATTACATCATGGCCTCATTGGTTTTGCACAATAATAAATAGTTAGAAATAAGATGATCCCGATCTTCAAAACCGATGCAGACCCTTGGACAGGTGTGGTTGTCCGTCAATTCCCTCTTGACGAGCCAAGAGTGGGTCTGTATTGCATTGTGATTAAGGTGCTTCCAAAAAAAAAAAAAACAACGAACTTTGGTGTTACGAGACCACCAACAGTCATGGATCGCATACACTGAGTTTGGGGAATTATGCGCTTCTTTGTTGTGCTGAGATCTTTGACCACTTTGTCGAAGTTGTTGAATGAGGGCAAAAAAAATCCCCAGGACATCATGGCTTCGTTGGATCCACACAATAATAAATAGTTAGAAATAAGACGATCCCGGTCTTCAAGACCGAGGCAACCCCTTGGACAGGTGAGGGTGTCTGCCAATCCGCTCTTGACGAGCTAAGAATGGGTCTGTATTGCATTGTGAATAAGGTGCTGCCAAAAAAAATTAAAAAACTTTCGCGTGGATGGAGCTGGAGTTTGCTGAGCTAGCCAAAGTTGGTTTCATTAGACAGAAATGTGGCCTCGTAAGCAAGGGCGGTAATAGTTCTCCCTGTATGCAATTTAGTAAGCTCAATGTAATCATCCTGGAACAATCTCACATCCCAGATTGTGTTTATAACTAGTGTATGATCAGCTTAACCTTGAGAATATTATTTAGATCTCATAGTGTGGTAAACCTCTTAAACCATGCCCTTAGTGATTGCTTAAGACCATAGAGTGACTTTCTGAGTTTGCATACTAGGTGTTTTTTAGAACCATTCTTATGTTCTGGCTGTATCTCTATGTACACTTCTTCAAGGTTCCCATTCATGAAGTCATTTTTTATGTCAAGTTGATGTTGTCTCCATTTTTTGTTAACGACTATTGAGAGAATTTTGATAGTGTTCAGTTTTGCAATTGGGGCAAAGGTCTTCTGATAGTCAATCCCAAGCTTGAGTGAAACCTTTTGTATGCAGTTTAGTTTGAATTTCTCAATGTTACCATCAGCTTTCTATTTGACCTTGAATACTCATTTGCATTTAACTGTTCTTTTATCTCGAGGAAGCTTAGTAAGAATCCATTTACCATTATGCTTTAATACTTGAATCTCCTATTCAACTGCTTTCCTTTATTCTATAATTTTCAGAGTTTCATGATGGAATTTAGAAATCTGCAGATGTTAGATACAAAAGTTTTATAGTAGCAGGACAGCTTCCCATAAGCTACATAATCCCGAATTGGATATTTTGTATAGCTTCCCTTATCATCAACACCAAAAGAGGAAGAAGCTGACTTATGAATTCTAGAATTCTTACCTAAAATTTCAAGTGAATGTGGACTCAGTTGTTGGCTTTAGCAGCTCTGACTTTACAAGTTGTCTTCCACATGCTCAGGGTTTTTTTTTTCTTGTATATGCACAAAGTTCTTTGTTACAAGCTTCAGGTTAGGTTTTTCGAACATCCTCAAGCAGGATATTTTCATGCAGTGGTGTTTGAGTGGTAGAAGGGCTAGGTGGAAGAGGGGTAGGTCTTGAGGTGTCGTTAAGCGTCATTCCAAAATTGATGTTCATTTGCACTCTCCTCATGAATATTAAATTTGTCATAGTAGGATTGATTTTCAAAAAATGTGACATCTATGGAGTTGTATTTTCTGTTAACAAGTGTAACTCTTATAGCCCTTTTTGTTGGAGACATACACAAGAAAAATATACTTGATGAATTTAGGGTCAAGTTTTGTGTGGTTTGGGGAATTTTGATTGTAAACAAATCACACCAAAAAAAATTAAATGGTACAATAGGAGAGAAAGCTCTAACCTGTGGTTAGATACTCATTTAGACATTAAGTGTTGCTATAAAATTAAGTACCTTCGATTGATTATGTATGTTGCAGTAAGAACTGTTTCACCCCAAAAATATTTTGGTTTTTGATGATAAATCATAATTGAGCAGAATATATCAAGACGATGCATATGTATTCTTTCAAATATCCCATTTTACCATGTGGTATCAATACATGTCCTCACATGGATAATTCTATTTTTTGACATATAAGATCCAATGAAAGAGTTAAAATATTCTTTTGCATTATCAGTTTTGAGGATCTGAATTTTGTATTGAAATTGAATTTGAATCATGTCATGGAAGGTTTGAAAGATTTGGGCAGTTTCAAGTTTCTTCTTCACTAAGAATACCCAAGTAGCTCTAGTATGATTGTAAATAAATGAAACAAACCATCTAGCTTCACTTAGGGTTCTTACTTATGAAGGTCCTCCAATATCACTGTGGATAATAAAAAGAATATTGTGAGTGTACTGGGTCGTGTAATAAAGATTTCTAGTGTGTTTGACAAGTTGACAAATCGTATATTGATAAGTACTAGGTTTTTTTTTTTTATAAACAAATCCATATGCAATTTTGCAACCTAATT
>NEWO01000015.1:1369711-1393294 GCA_003013225.1 Phalaenopsis aphrodite
ACACATATAACTCAAATATATCCAATTGAAGTCAATATTTTGTGAAGGTGTTGAAATATTGAGTGAAACTTAGGTTTTTTTTTTTTCGAAGATCATGTAGTTTGGCTTTAATCTCAAACAATTTTATAGTATTCTTAGTGCTGGAATAAGTTTCTCTTGAAGTCTCCCATATTTCTTGGCTATTTTGTAGAGCAAGAAATTACTCCTAATTCAACGATCATTGAGTTGACTAGCCAAGATATAATTAAATGATTTTGAATCTTTCTTGTGTGATGGTTAGGATCAGTGAGCCCATGAACTATGCTCTCTTTTATGAGATATTCCTCTTTTTTCTTTTCCATAAAAGTACATAAGTAGGATTGAGATCATTGAAGGAAGTTATAACCATTAAGTTTATGATTTGTTGAGAAATTTAGGGCAAAGAAAAACAGGAATCGACACAAAGCCAGAAGAACACAGATTTAACGAAGTTCGACAAAGATGCTTCCGTCCTCGAGAGCAGAGCGGCGAATTCACTATTTCATAGGAGTCCAGTACACACCCATAGAGTTATACATCACATATATATATATATATATATATGTATATATATATATATATATATATATAAATATAAATAAAACCCATAAATAAAATTACTAACAACCCTCAACCCACTTATCTCCAAGAGTCACATCTCTTCTCTCTAAGAGACAGTCCGCTTCATTCCAGGAGACACACCTGTTCAATTCCAAGAGACTCCAAATTTTAGTATATGAGCCATACTTAACAAATCTCTACCTTGGTGAATATCCGACCCCTTAGGAGAAGTACATATACCTAAAAAATCTCCATCTTGGCGATTATCCAATCTCTCAGGAGAAATAAATATACGTAAGGGGCTGAGCCTTACCGATTCTCTTGGACGCAAACCTCCTTTGCGAACTCCACCTGCAGTTCGCCGAACTGCCGAACTGCCTCTGTCGCACGAATTCTGAAAACCCTCGCGTGCTCGCGTGAACCTCCTCTGCGTCGCGAATCCTCACTCGGACTGAACTCTGTCTCGCGATGATCTCCGGCTCGCAGACCCGCGCACCAATTTCAGCGAGGCACGAAGGGCGAACCCTCGCCTCTACTTGGGTTCGCGAGCGATCGGACGGGCTTCGACGACCGCTTCTTCCGTGACAGGCAGAGGCGATGGGTGGCCCGTGTGCCTCGCTGAAATTGGCACGAGGGTTTTGCAAGCAGGAGATCTTCGCGCGACAGAGTTCGGTCCAAATGAGGATTCGCGACGTAGAGGAGGTTCGTGTGAGCAGGCGAGGGTTTTGAGAATTTGCGCGACAGAGGCAGTCCTGCGAACTGCAAGAGATCGCGAAGGGTGAACTGCAGGTGGAGTTCGCAAAGGAGGTTCGCGTCCAATCGAATCAGTTTGCGAGCAGGGCGCAACCTTCTTCCAGGTACGACGCCGCTGGTAGTGGAATCGCGACCAGTGTAAGTTCGGCGACGCAAAGGAGTTCGCGAATTGTTACAGTAGTTCGCGAGTCGCGTGCGGGAAGGAGTTCCCGTAGCTAGAGTTTGTGAATCGTCGCAACTGCTTGCGAGAAGGATTTCCAACGGGAGTTTGACGAATTCGGCGGTTTGCGAACTCCTTCGTTTAGATGCAGCAAACTGCCGAATTCGCCTAACTCCCTCGGGAAATCCTTCTTGCAAGCAATCGCGATGATTCACAAACTCCTCTAGCCGCGGGAACTCCTTCATGCAAGCGACTCGCGAACTGCTATGACGATTCGCGAGCTCCTCTGCGTCGCCGAACTCGCACTGGTTGTTATTCCACTGCCTGAGTTGTCGAACCTGGAAGAAGGTTGCGCCCTGCTCGCAAACCGATTCGCTTGGACGTGAACCTCCTTTTCGAACTCCACCTGTCGTTTGCCCTTCGCGAACTCCTGTAGTTTGCCGAACTGCCAAACTCGTCTCTGTTGTGCGAATGCTCAAAACCCTCGTCTGCTCGCGCATTCCTCCTCTGCGTCGCGATTCCTCTCCTGGGCCGAACTCTGTCGCGCGAAAATTTCCTACTCGTAGAACCCTCAGGTCAATTTTAGCGAGGCACACGGGCGAACCCTCTTCACTGCATGTCGAGGAAGAAGCTGTTGTCGAAGCCCGTCCGATCGCCTGCAAACCCAAGTACCAAAGCCCTTCGCGATGCCGAACCGTCGAAGCATGCTTCGTCTTCCTCTGGGCCGAAACCGGAACTGCCGCCAACCTTGCCGAATTTCCTCCAAACCATCCAAACCCTAGCCTTCGAACTCCTCTGCGAAATCTTCCTCTTCCCTGCGCCGATCTTTTTTTCTTCCTTGCCCTATAACCTGGCTCTAATGCCAATTTTGAGAAATTTAGGGCATGAGAAACAAGAATCAACACGAAACCAGAAGAACACAGAGATTAAACGCGGTTCGTCAAAGATGCCTACGTTTTCGGGAACAGAGCGACGAATTTACTATTTCAGAGGAGTCCAGTATATACCCATAGGGTTATACATCATATATATAGATAAAAATCACAGATAAAATTACTAACACGCCTCGCTACCCCCAACACATTTATCTCCAAGAGACACGCCTCTTCAATTCTAAGAGACTCCAAATTCTAGTATATGAGCCATACCTAACATGGTTTGTGATAAAGGAAGAAAGTTTTGGGGTTGTTTGGACAAAAGTCCTAATCTTTAATTCAGAGCTAACCTCTGAAGTAGAGCGTGATGTCTTTATTTCGAACTTGGTCATAAACCCTATGCAAGTTTAGGGTTGGAAATAATTCTTTGCTGTTGCTTGCTTGCTCCTCCTAATTGCAATATTACTTGATGCTTCTAGCCACCGGAAGGAGTAATCCAACATTTTTGTTGGTTGTTGCTTGCCGTAGGAGGTGAGGAACGTCTATTGATTACTACCTGTAGCCGTTCTACTTACTTGGGAAGTAGCATTTGGATTGCCTACAGGAAAACAAGTGACTGGAGCAGTGAAAATTTTGTGTGACGTATAAATGCGTGAGGAATTCTGCGGAGGGCCTGTAAGCTAGCGGCTGAAAGGAGAGGCCTTGATATTGGTGACTGGAGGAAAGAGGAGCCTGGGATGGCCAAAAGATGAGGGCTGAGCTGACACATGAAAAACAAGAGAAGATTGACAGAGGAGGGATAGGAGGGCCGACAGATGAGAGCTGTTGCAGAATTTAGATGGAGGTAGTAGACGAGCAATCCAGATGAGTGGTTGAAGCAGTCATGCGATCGAGAAGAGCGGACAACACAAGATAGCGATCTTATCTAGCTAATGAGACTAGAGCAATCCGATCTAACATTCGACAACATCAATCAACACAAACGAGCGACCTGTTTGAAGCCAAAGTCAGACAATGAAGATGCCCTAATCTCATGAAGAATAACTTGGAATGGAATTTCCAAATTTTTTTTACAAATCTTCAACTATATATATATATATATATATATATATATATATATATATATATATATATATATATATATATATAATAAAATTAGTCCCGCATAATTTACAATCTTACCAATTATACTATTCTAAACATGAAAAAGAAGTAATTCCGAAATAAACATAAATAGGAAGAGAATAAAACTATTCAATAAATTTATCAAATTATCTTTGATTTTTAATCCTATTTGAATAATATTCAAAATTTTATATTTCATTAAAAAGAAATTGCATTGAATTTTTTTTTTGTGAAATATAGATTTTATGTATTTCAAAAGCTCTAAAATTTAATCGTTTTTTTAATAATAAAACCATTTAAAATTTCACATAACCTTAACTTTGTAATGGACTTTAAATGAGTCGAGTTGAATTTGAGCCAGCCTCGACTCGAGCTTGAGGTTATTTAATTAATTGAGTTTGAGATTGAGCTTAAGTTTACGAGTTTGAGCCGGCTCACTAGCTTGCTTGTTTATTATGAAAGAGAGAAAATAATATTAATTTAAACTAGTGCTATAATAAAATGAGAAATATAATGAGTAATTATGAGAAAAATAATAAGAAATCACTTAATATAAAATATAAATATCATTTTTTAAATATCCTTAATATTTTAAAGATAAATTCTTGAAATTTTATATATTTCGAGTATATTTTATATTTATAATATTTTAAATAAGCCGACTCACTAGCTAACAAGTCGAGTCTGGACTGGCTTGAGCTTTGCTTGTTAAATCATCAAGCTTAGCTCATGAGCCACTTATCGAGCCAAGTTTAAGCTGGCTCACGAGTCGGCTTAGCTCACACCCCTACCTTAGTTTGTATTTTTGTGTTTAGGTCTGATCTCGCTTCTTATGTCGTGGCCTTGCCCAACCCACTCATCTCCATTTGTGTTGAATCAAATTGAGGCCAATGTTATAACTGANTGTTGAATCAAATTGAGGCCAATGTTATAACTGAAATTTTAATAAAAAATGTAAGAATGATATAAATAAATAAAAACTTTTAGATGTGTCGAATCGAATTAAATGTCTAGACAATTCGCTTAGGTGAAGTTGAGAAGGGGCTTCTACAATCCTTTCGTTCGTAGCCTACAAAGAATGAACGAGCGACTTGGAGAGCAGAGTGATCAAGAGAAGGAAGAAGCAGAAGAAGATAGAGAGGGAAGAAATCCCCACTTACATGTGTTGGATGCTTTCACTCTTGCGTAGAATAAGAAACCCTAGCCGTCAGAAGAGGAAGAACTACAACTTTGCAGAGGAGCTTTGCATTCGACGCCACTGTTGAGGCAAGGAAAGTGTATCGTGCCGAACCCTAGTCTAAGGGAGAAAGGGGGAGGAGATCGACTTGCTACGCAGGTCGAAGTCGAGCCACGCTCGAAGGAAGAAGGAAAGACGGTGTGCGGCTTTGTCGAGAGAAGGAGAATCATGCCAAGTGCTCGAAAGGGGTTGCGAGTATTATGTGCGAAGAAGTACATATAACGGTTCTGTATGTGGGGGGAGGGGGAATGGGGAAAACAAAGGAACAGAGAAGAAAAGTCAAAAAGACGGAAAAGAAAACAAAGGCGTGAAGAAGATGGAGAGGAAGCGAGGTGTCTGAAATGTAGGAGACAAGTTGCTCTGTAAAATAACACAAGTCAATAACTTACTAAGAGAGCCGGAGACACGTGCGGGTTCGATCGAAGAAAACTCGAACCCTAACTGCTTGCGTGTAGAGGAAGAAGAGGAGCGGCAGATAGAAAAGTCGAGTTGCGTCGTGTGAGTAGGAGGCGATGTCAATGCAAAACCCCTAGCATCGAGGTGAGTACTTTTATTTTTAAATTATGGTAATGATATATTTCTTCTAAATCACTCACATTAGAATGTCATTAGTTAAGATAATTTTTAGTGCAACTAAAATATGATTATTTAACCTTATTATTCAATTTGATCATTTATAAATAAATGTGAATGATTTGCATAGTTATCCTTGTTTACTTTATATACATGTTATAAAAGAAAATTATTAGATGATATTTAGAATGTAAATGAAATGATTTACAGTATGCTTGCATATGCATGTTTGGCTATGATGGAGTCACCCTTTGATAGTACTAGTTGTGGAACACTAATGAACCCATGCTCGTAAATAGAAAAAAAATATTGATATTAAATTACTTTAAGTGATATATTTTTAGACAGTGCTGCTGTGACGGTTGTATATATATGAAATGATATTGATATAGATTCTTTGAATTGTATTAATAAATATTTATGTTGATTTATAAAAATGCTTAACTAAGTTAAATGTTGCCGAGATGAAAATGATTAGGTGGATGGGTGGCTTTGCACTTGGAGACAAAATGCAAAATAAATATATTTGTGATAGGGTTGGTGTAGCTTCAATGATAGGAAAAGTTAGAGAGAGTCATCTTAGATGATTTGGTCACATTAAACGACGAACATCTGATGATCCGATTTGAAGAGTAGATGTTTTAGTTTCGACTTATATTAAGAAAAATTGAGGTAGACTTAGGAAGACTTGAGCATATTGTATTTAAAATGATCTTAAATTATTATAATTTAATGAAAATATGACACAAAATAGGACGCAATTGAGAAAAAGGATTCATGTAGCCGACCCCACGTAGTGGCATAAAAGTTTTTGTTTTTGTTGTTGTTGTATAAAGAAGCTTAACTGACAAACATTTTTCTTTGTCCTTGTATTGATGTAGTTTATGAGTATGAATATTCGGTGACTTATTTAGTTTATTATATTTGAAACTAATTTTTTAGGTTAATTAAGCGATCAAAGATGTGCGATAGAAGTGAAAACATTTATAGAAGAAACATATGACAAATAAAAAGGTAAAATTAAATTTTAATGCTTAAGTTAATTTGATTGGTGACTCTTCATCTTTTAAATTAAAATTAATATAAAAAAAATTAAACTCACACCGTCCGATCACTGTACATTTTTTATTTAATTTCAAGCACCGAATTGGGTCTTAATAGTAGAAGAAGAGACAGAGTTGCAACGAAAAAGAAGGGGACTGATTCTTGTAGGATGGAGCTCTTGTTTGAGAGTTAGCAGACAGCTAGAGGAATTTTCGACATTTAGAGTCTAATTATATTTTAATGCGAATTATATACACACACACACACACACACAGATATATATATATATATATATATCTGTGTCTGTGTGTGTAATCATGTTAGGAAGAATGAAAAACCTGACATCTTTTTAACAAAAGCTGAAGGTATTTAACTTGCTTCCTCCTGTCGTCTGAATTTGGTTGGGAAATTTCTATATGATCATCCTATGGATCTTAATCACAAGAAATTTGAACTTATACACTTTGTTGGAGAGTGAAAAATTGGACTATTAGATAAGAGACACATTCTTATTCAAATTAATAATGAAAAAGATTGCACTCGCTTATTTGCTAGAAATATAATCTGGATTGATAACAGTGCAATGAAGATTCTGAAATGGTTTGTGGATTTTGATTCACAGACGGAACCGCCAAAAATTCCGGTTTGGATTCACCTTCTTAGTCTGAAATTTTATTATTTTTTTAAAAAAGTGTTGTATTTTATTGCCTCAGCTTATGTAAGCTACTCAAGACGTACATTCCTACTTTTAATCTTTCTCATCTATCTGAAGCTAGAGTACTTGTTGAAAGAGATATTATTGCTTCCTCTTCTGAGGAAATTTGGTTGGGCACACAACATCATGGATATTGACAGAAAGTAGAGATTGATCTTTTTCCTTCGTATTGTTCGAACTGTCGTATGTTCGACCACTCCAGTTCTCAGTGTCATCATCTACATCCCCACCTTAGATCAAAAAAGTAAAGTGCTCCTCTAGAGGCAATGGTTCCAACTTCTGATCAGCTCTAAGTTATTGGCACTATCGATCATCAAAAGGGTACACTTGAAGAAGTCACTATTCTCGCAGGCAATATATCAACCATTCAGTCTCCATATATTGTTGTAGCTCCCCCGTCTTTGGAACTTCCTGTCGTGGAGGCGAGGGAGATTCTTCATACACTGCCTGCCCTAGAACCTATCACTGATATTACAGGTGAAAATACCTCTGCTGCTTCACTACCGCCTCATCAGATCTAGAAAGATGTCAATGCTACTCAGACTCAGGAGGATCATGATGTGCAACGTTCTACACCTGTCTGACCACTTTTGGACCAATCCATTGATCAGATGAGATAATCCTCGGATGAGGAATGACAGGTCTACACATCCAGGAGGAATAAAAAGAATGAAGATATACTTGAGCTTAAAAATTTGATGGATGATACTTTGGTTACTTCGGGTAATGGTACACATCTTACCAATTTGTTAGCTGACTCCCTTCCGAGAACTAGAGGTAGAGGAAGAACTAAAGTGGGACGTCCTTAGCACCTTTGCGCCTGTTGGTGACTTTTTGGTTTTTTATCTTTATGTATCTTTGCTTATTTGGGTTTTTGTGTGCGTTGTATTGTGTTAGTTGGGTCTTCTTTTAGGTTATCTCATACAACTTATCTGTACATTTTCTTTTTTAATATATTTGCCCTTTGGCTTTTTTTAAAATATATTTAAAAAAGCACAAGTGCAATTATATTAAAGAGAAAATAGTACAAATAAGCTATATGAGTGGGCCCAAATAGACACCCAACCCACACAGTACAACACACACAAAAAAAGAAAAGAAAATTAAAAGCCCAAAAGAAGATAAGATCAATCGAGTCGACCCTATTTAGTTCTGCCTTTGCCTCTGGTTCTCGGAAGGGAATCAACTAACAAATTAGTGAGATGCTTACCATTGCCCGACGTAACCAAAGTATAATCCATTAGATTCCTTAGCTTAAGTAGATCTTCATTCTTCTTCTTCTTCCTCATAGAAGTGTAGACCTGCCATTCCTCATCCGAAGATTGCTCATTCAGATGTGGTGGTAGTGCTGCAGTAGAAAGATTGCCGACAGTTGTGCCCACAAGAGGTTCAAATATGTGAGGTAAGAGTTGCCGCCTCTGCCCTTGATACTTTTTGAAGATGGGGAGCTGCAAGGTTCTTCTGATTATCAGTCTGTGTAGGTAGGGGTCCTTGAGTACTGTTTTCAATAGGGTTTGAAAGTGTAGGTTGCTCAGCAGGGCCATTCAACTTCTTATTGATCGCATAAACAATATTTTCACAGGGAGGGTCCACAGGGGCAATAGAATCAAACACCAAATCTTATCCTGTGGTAGTTTTCTCTCAAGGTGGTACAAATATATCCTTAGATCCATCCTTATTCACTTGATATTTAGATTTCAAATTAGGATGAAGCTAATGACATTTATCAAGGGTATGCCCAAACTTCTTACAATGAGAACAATAAGGAGGTCTTGCTCCATGATGATTGATTTCCAATATCCATTATGAGTTGTGCTCAACTAGACTTTAGTAATATCAAGTAAAGTAATATCTCTTTCCATAAGTATTCTGGTCACAGAAGGTCTGGTAAGGTTGAAAGTGAGTAGATCTAGCTTTATAGGGTCCTCAAGTACGACACCAATAGAGTAAAGAGCTTGATGATGAAAAAAGTGAAGCTTGAGACCAGATAAACTAAACCTTACCGTTACAGTAGGAGGTTCATGATTGGGTCAACATTCGTACACCAGTTGAGTAACTTCATTGATTTACCAGCAATGTTAAGTTTTTTTTTTTTTGGAGAAAATCCGAGTGTAGTCTTCAGACATGGTTAACTGAATCAATATATGTCTCCCATCCATGAGCCACATCTTTCACTTTCCTACTAATTTCAGATCATCAAAACTTTTCCGGATAACTTCTATAGCCGGGTGTCCCACTGAAATTTTTCTTGAACAAACTTGAATTTGTCAGTTAGGGTTGAAATTTCTAATTCAGAGAAAAAAGTGATGTCTTCTCACTTTTCATGCTTGCATTCTTAATAAAGAACAATCACCTATACCATCACGATACCCCTTATAACTTTAGGAGAAAACAACCGCTGTCTCCCCCTAAGGATTACCCACTACGTTGGCAAAGGATGCTTTACCATGTTCCACCGAAGAAGAAGGAAGCTCCATCACAGAATGAGAAGCCCTACCAAGTCGGGTAGAGGGCAAATGTTGACCTCATTTTTAGTGAGGTCTTAGTCTCTTACTCTTAGAACCTAGGATCTAGTTTTAGGAGTTCTTATTGACCATCCTAGCGGACTAGCAATGGAACCCACCTCCCGTAGAACTTCAAGCCACTTTTTGACTCATTTTTGTGAAGAACTCGCATGACTGGTCCAAGCACTCAACTTCCAGTTGCAAGGGCTAAGGACCAACATGTAGAGAGCCTGAAAATGAGTTCTTATTGGATCAAACAGCCTTAGGTGAACCCTTTGTGACTCAATTACTCGTGAATGCCGCAATTTACGCACTCACTGCACTACACACGACTTTGACTTGAATCGACTTGCCCGTCGGCGAACTCGTTCGGACGATTTCGAATGACGAAACAGACCGCGCCAATGCGTCTGGAACGTCAACTTTAGCTAGAAAGGACACCCATATTGCTAGAATTACATGCGCGCACATATGACACGAAAATCGATGCACGATTTTTTTTTATTTTTAATTTGTGAGGAGCGGGATTGAACTCAACCCAGGTTCAACTCAAGTTCGATTTGGGCTGGACTCGGGCTGAACAAGGATTAAACAATTTTGAATTTCAATTTTTCAAATTTCAAATAGACATTTAATCTTGTTTTAATTGAAAGATAAAGACATTCCTTTTGAATATGTTTCATCAACGAAAACTAATTAAGTCCCCGCCAAAGTTTTAGCATAACGACTCCCCCGCTCAAATTCTAAAAGGATCGTCTTCTTCTTCCGGGATCTTTCTTCTTGGCCTCCCCCGAGCTCCTGCTCATATACCTTCGCTCGACAGCCTTCTTCTGCTCGATCCTGCTCTCCCTTTGCGCTCGACAGCTCCTCTCTCTCGCTTGCCCTCCTCGCTCCTGCTCTTTCGCCTCGCCTCCCTCGATCCCGATCGAAACAGATCTGCTCGATCCCAAATTCGACCATCCCCCGCTCCCTCTGCTCGATCCCGTCTCCCGCACCGAAGGAGCCGCAGACCCCGCTCGACGCCCTCGCCTGTTCGCCTCTTCCCTGCGTCAAAGAAGCTCCAGACCCCGCTCTCTGCTCGATCTCGTCTCCCGCACCGAAGGAGCCGCAAACCCCGCTCGACGCCCTCGCCTGTTCGCCTCTTCCCTGCGTCAAAGAAGCTCGATTTCGATCTCCCGCACCGAAGAAGCTTTGCTCCTCCCCCGATCGAACAACTATTCAAAAAAAAAAAAAAAGCTCTACTCGCCTCCCTCACTCGCGTACTTCTCCTCCTTGTTCCGAAGTCTGCTCGCACAGGAAACCCCTCGCTTCTTCCTTGCGCGACAGAAGTTTCCTCCGCAGTCCTGCTCCCCTGCGAATCGATCGCAACTCCCGATATAAGCTCCCGCTCGCTTCTCATTTGTGCGAAGGGACTCGCCCGATCCCGCCTCTTTTCTCTTGGCGCAGAAGAAACTCCGCTCACCTGCTTCGATATTCTCTGCACCGAGGCTTTCGACTCCTTTCTCTGTCACCTGCTTCGACTCGCTCGACTTCGTCTCTTCACCTCGGCACAAAGGTCTTCACTTGGCTCCTCTTTCTCAATTGAAGCATTCGCTAGCTTACCTCTCCCTCTCACGACCGAATCCTCGCGCCTAACACCCTCACCGAGCAGAACTCCCCTTCTTCCTCTCGAACACGGGAGGAGACGAGCATTCTCGAGTTGCAGTCACGTACGTCCTTTTAAGTGCAACAGCTAAAGCAGAGGAGAACAGCTTGTGGCATTGCACTAATTCTACGCCACATTCTTCCAGTTTTTTATCTTCTGCAAACACAAGTTGATGGGTTTCTTTGTCTTTTTTTTACGGATAGAATGCATAGGAATTGAGTGGCATGCTAGTAAATCTTTCTTAACTATTTTTTTTATACTTTACATTGGCATGATGTGTTCTTTCATCTGCACTTCAGGAATTATTTCAAAGCTATTTAATCTGCTTTATTTTACAGTACTGTCTCACAACAATTGATTTTAATCTGTCCTATATTCTAGTGTAAAGTGTTGTGGTTATTTGAAAGTTGAAAGATAGTGAGCTGAATTGTATAATAAGTTGAGAGTAATGCATAATGTGATAAACAACTAAGCATGATTAAACGACTGGTGATGATTGAAATTTTTTTTACCATTGCGGAGGCTTTCTCTTATCGAAATTGTGAAGTTCCTTATGTTGATTAAATGAGTTTTCTTGCCTGAATCGATTGTTTGGATAGGAAGAATTACATGCATGTCGCTCAATTGCTATGTGCTTGCATATCTATTATATTGGCTTCAATTTTTATGTGCACACCATACAATGCTTATATTCTCTGCATATGTGGAACCAAGCTTTATAATTACACAACTCTTATCTTTAATTCTACGTAAGAGGTACTTCTATTTCTTAATGTGAAATGCATGTTTTCATGCTTAGGATTTATATGCTAATTTGGAAATAATTTGGGCACCATTTTGGAGCAATTTCAACGCTGTTTTGAGGTGTTTTTGCTTGCTGATTTAGAGAGGCTTACACAATGTTTTGAGGCATTTTTGTGGGCTAATTTTGAGGCGATTTACACATTATTGTAGCGAGAATTATGTAGCCTTTAAGTGTTGATTTACATGTGGTTTAGAATTGATTTTACGGACCTTTTTTTTACCTAATGTATTGGGTTTCAATTGATTATTATTTAAACGCTTTTAGTTCGATCCATTCGTTGTTTTAACCTTTGATCCTACTAGTTTTGGAAGTGAATCTGCCTCATCTTTTTTTTTGTTTTACGTCTTTTTAAATGGTCAAGTCAAAAAATGAGAATTTCTGATTTAATTACTTGAAAAACACTTAAGTGGGGGAAAAACATCATTTTAGGCACAAGCTAAAGTACAGGCTTCTTAGATTTTAGGAGCACACCCTAGGTGAGAGTCCATTCACCTAGCCCTCAATGTAGGCTTTCTAGAGATTTAGGAGCACACCATATGTGAGAGTCCATTCACCTAACCCTCAATGTAGACTTAGGTGCACGCCCTAGGTGAGAGTCCATCCACCTAATTCTCAGCATAAACTTCCTAAGCACGCCCTAGGTCAGAGTCCATCCACCTAATTCTCAGCATAGTCTTCCTAGATTTTAGGAGCACACCCTAGGTGAGCGTTTATCCACCTAATTTTTGAATGAATAACTAAACTTGACACTTGACCATGATTCACAAACTGATCAAGACACTAGACACCAGGATGCACCGAGACGTAGTTCATGCTTCCTTAATTAAATCAACAGCGAAATTCCCTCAATGACTTAACCTACAATGAGCGTCGGGATTTGAGCTTGGATATTACACTCAAATCCTCCTCGCAATTGGGGAAATTTCTTAACGCCACATATGAATCATCGGACTAGGATAAGTCTAGGGTCTAGGTGGCGAGGGCGATGACGACATCGCTTATGTGTGCTTAGTTGAGGGATACAAGGTTAGATTATTAGAATAGTATCTCTACCTCAAGGATCTTCAATAAGGGAGAGAGAATGACCCATGATACTATTCGTCGATTCTTGGTGGGATCGTTGTCCCCGACACTCTTAGGTTATCGGTAGTTCTAGCACGATTAGAGTGACTAGCCTGTGGACTGTACGACTTTACAAAATATTTACGAAAATAAAATAAAATATTTTTTTTCATGTTAAAAAGAACTCTGCATAAAAAATACTTGAACAACAACTTTTGCATGAAAATCTTTCTATGAAAATTTATAAATGTCCACGGCTAGTCACTTGGATTGATGTTAAGGACTGTCTTCTGTAGATTGTCGAGTTGGCAAAGCTTACTCAAGATCGGGAAGCACACAACCCAGCTCTGAGCCCCCACTTTTACCAATGTCTTATACCCAGTCCTGATCTTTCATATATGGCTAAGAATTTCTTTTGCCGTGATTTTTTTTTACAACTCATTTTTCTAACTTTTGCGTTGGGTTTTCTTGCCTTGTTTAATTTTCTTTCAAGTTTATTTAAATATGTTGCAAATCATACTATGATCACAATATTAATCGCACAACAGTAGCAGATGCCCAGGTGCGTTTTTACAGTTTATCTACAGCATTTTACTTTATTGTATTTTACTTTTCAAGTATCTTTTATTTACCTGCAATTTGACTACTCTGGATGCAAAACTAAAACTGAAACAAAACAAAACCAAACATTGACACCAAAACTATGAAGCATAAACTACAATTTTCAAACACTTAAACGCTGGAACCATCGCGACGACAAGAGCTTGGAACCAACTTTGTGGGCAGCAGGACGAGGAGCTTGGAGTGAGCAACAAGAAGATCTTCTTCAGTATTATCTCTTCCTAGTATAATACTAACCCATAGGACTTTGAGGTAGCTCGCCTAGCGCGATATAAATCCTCACACTCCCTTTTTAGGCTCTTGTACAACCATGTTGTGCAGTGTAAATCCTAACTCGCCTTAGGTTCTGAGGTTGTCGTGTGACACGTCGTAAAGCCTCTTATCTCTGCAGGCTATTTGCATAATCGGGTATTATACAAATGTAAGTCCTAAATAATAATATTGGCAGGATTAAACTATTGAATAACATATTCTCTAAAACACAACCACACATTAGGATAGTTTGGGAAGTCACTAAGGATTCCCCTCTGGATCTATGACATCCCCTACCTTTTCTTTTATTTGGACTCCTGAAATAACTGTTCTATTTGAGTCACTCTCACCTGCCTTTTTCCACGTCTTACCGTGAAAACTTAAACCTTGAATTCTTGAAGACTAAAACCACTGATCATTATCGAGAGTTTTCTCACGTGACTTTCGTCATTTGAGATGTAATTAACTATAGGGGCTTGCCTCCATAGAGAACTTGGAACTCAGGTAAAATAAACCTTATTTAATCCTTGTATTAGATAGGGGAACTTGTCGGTCACACATAAAAGGTTCGCAGACTAAACGGATGTCGGGCACAATTGGGTCTATCGCCGAGGTCTACACTTATCTTTCGTGAAGGTGTAGTATTCGCGGTATCAAACACGATTATGCAAATTATTGGACTGATGAGATCCATTTGATCTCATTTTTTTTCAAAAAATTAAAATATACTATTTTCAAAACTCAAGCTATATATCTCTTATATTAAATTAAATTTTAAAAATTATTTTCATATTCATATTTTCAAATAATCATAATCAATCAAAAAGTTGACCGACAGCTAAAGAGGTCAGGGTGAAGTTGCACAGAAGATACGAACCGCAGATGCTGAAACCGCGACAGTTTCAGCTCGACGAGGAAAGCAGTGAAAACGACAGCTCGATGAGGAAAGCCGCGCAGAAGACAGGAAGGAGGAGATGACGAAACCGCAGAGGCTGAAGACGCTGAAACCCTTCGTCATTGAGCGCGAAGGAGGAGGCGAAGATCACAGAGGAGATTAACGAGCGCAAAGTCCTTCGCCGTCGGGTACGAGAACTTCGTCGTTGTCGAGCACGAATTGAAAGCCGAAGGATTCAAACCAGGGTTTCGCCAGACGAAACCCTAGCAGAGCAGCCCGCCACCGACGCCATGTTATATATATATATATATGGCGTCAGTAGCAACGACAACGGGCTCTGCTAGGGTTTCGCCTGATGGCGATTCCCGACGGTGAATTTTTCGGCTTCTCCCTTTCTCTCCGTCATCTCCCTCGATGACGTTTTCACGTACGCGCAGCTCACTCGCTGTCGCATCTCCGGTCGATGTCGATCGCTCGCAATCGTCTCCTGTAGTTGACGACGATCGCTCCAGCCGACGACGTCTGAATCCCATAGACGACGATGCTTTCTCCTTCTCGTAGTCGTCTCACGTAGTCGACGACACTTCTCTCCTTTGCAGTCGTCTCCTCGCTCGCTCCAGACGACATGACTGCCTGAAGTTTGTTCGCATTCTCCTTGCGGCTCACCAAGCCGCTCTTTTCTCCGTTCCTATGCAACTGCTATTGTCGACGACTTTTCTATTTCTGCTTGTGCCCCTCTTTCAGGTTCAGAGCCTATTTTTGGTATCGATAAGTCCTGCACTGTTCCACAATCCTTCCACGAGGCTCTTGAAGGTGGTGGTGATCACACTTTCATTAAAAAGCTTAGTACAAAAAATGAAAGTCTGCTCTTATTTTCACTGAGATTGAAACCAGTACTCTTCCGTCTTTTTGGTGTTTTGCTCTAGTGAGGAAATTCCTTTATGGTAACCAAAAACTTGAGATCATTCGGAAAGATTTTGATGCTATGAAGCTATTAGGCAATTAAAATATTGACTTGATGACATACATGTACTTATTCAGTTATCTCACAGTGTTGATTACACTCTTATTTTTTCTCGTAAAGTTAACAAGATCGACAACCGTTTTATGAAAATTCTGAAGTGTACTGTCTATTTTGATCCAAAAGCGGAGTCCCCTATCATTCCTGTTTGGATAAAGTTTTAGGGGTTAAAATTACATCTGTTCACTTTAAAATTCTCTACTCCTTAGCAACTGCTTATGGTAAGCCTTTCAAGTTTGATATTCCTACGCTAGTTGTCACTAGACCATATGTGGCTTGTGTGTTAGTTGAGAGAGAAATCACTCAATCAGCTCCGGATGAGATTTGGATTAAAACCACTCACAAGGGTATTGACAAAAAGTTGAAATAGAACCACACCCTCCTTATTTGTCTCATTGTAGTATGTTTTGCCACAGTTCTACTATCTGCTATCAATTGCATTCTCATATAAGGTCGGATACTGTTAAAGATCAACAACCTATTCAAATTTTTTTCATACTGGATTAGGTGTTGACGTCTTGTCACCTACCATCTCTGTTGAGAAGGTGCAGCCCGACCCTCCTTCCAACAACGCAGTTTCTGATGAAGAACACCATACCCAACATGTTCTACCTCTGGATGCTTCTGCTTTTGAACAATCTATCTGAGCTGCTCGTTTGGAGCATGGTACTTTGGAGTCCCATAAATCATCTCCCCATACTACAAGAACAGATCCAAACGTGTCTATACCACTCACTGTTATTAAAGAAGACTCACATGCCAAGACACACAAGAGTGCTCCTTTGATCCAATAAAAAATCAGCTGACACAACAAGTAATAACTTCTAATGTTCAACAACTTACACATGTCCAACATGCTTTATACCAATCCACTGATCAGGTGAGTCAGTCTTCGGATGAGGAATGACAGTTCTATTCCAGGAGGAAGAAGAAGAATGAATGCTGACTCGAGCTTATGAACTTATTGGATGATACATTGGTTACTACTAGCAATGACACTCGCCTTACCTATTTGTTAGTTGGTTCCTTTTCTAGAACTAAAGGCAGAGACATGATAAAATTGGGTCACTTTCTAGCTACCTGATACTACGTGTTTTGGGATTTTTTGGTTTTTTTGGGCTCTCATGTATTTTTTTATATTTTTTTCTAGAACCATTTGCATGTGATGTTTATCATATAGGTAGGGCGCCATGCTTGGGTCCTCTTCCACAATCTATCTGTATGCTTCTTTCTTTTTAATATATTAGCCCTTAGGCTTTCTAATATATATATATATATATATATATATATATAAGTTTGTTCATTAAATTTTAATAATAAGTTCATTTGAAATCATGAAGAAATTGAAGAAAGGGAGGTTCAAGTTCGAGATCGAGTGAATAAGTTTGAAAGATAATGTATGTTCTAATTAAAATTAAAGCTTAATTTATTTATATTAGAATTGATATTTAATGAAATATTTATTTATAACAACAATTAACATTTGAACGTAGAAGATCTGGAGATAGGGAGGCGATGGGATAAGCAAGCAAGCAAAGTGAGTAATTTTTTTTTGTAGGTATTAAATTAATATTTTCTTAAATAAAGAACTTCATTATTTCTTCATTTATCTCATTTTATAATCACAAACATGTTGTGAATTAAAGAATTATTGAAATTAATGAAGTGAAAAATAAAAAATGGAAAATAGTGATTTCAATGATCTTAAATAGAAGTAATCAAAAGAAATGAAATATAAAGGCTTAAGCCAATTATGATTACTCTTATATGGTACTGACAGAGGATGCAATGTATCCACACTTGATATAGGAAATGGAAATGATAAAGGTGTACCTTCGGGTGTAAATTTTTTAGAATACCTACGAGAGTACAATTTTGTGGTTAATTTCATGCATAACAGTAATCCTGATGACATTTTAAAGAGGTTAAAAAACCTAAATACTTAAATAGAAATAGAAAGGGTTAAATTTAAAATGCAAGCTTACAGCTTGATTATGTAATGATGATGCAGGGGACATGGAGGACCGACTTGGAGAGTTTGGTTCAGCTTTGCTGGATTGACTAGTCCAAAGGGGTGGGGCTGCCGACCATACACCTCTCCCTTTCTTTTGTCTTCCCATCACTCTTTCCTTCCTAGCACTTTCCTATTATAAGTCCTTACCAATTCTAAATTCTTATTTTTTTTACCCGTCCTTTCATAATCTGAAATTCTATGAGTACTTTTCTGTTATAAGTCCTTACCGATTTTATATTCTAATTTATTTTTCTCATCCTTGCTTAATCTGAAATTCTATTAGTTTATTTATCCTTGCCTAATTTGAATTCTTATTATTTTTATTCACCTTTTTTATTTTAAACATCGCCTAAAATAAGTCCTAGTCCTTATTAAAAATAGGGGTGTTATGCTTAGAGTTTTTTGGTCTTTGCCGTGTTCTTTTAGATTTTTTGTGTAAAGTCTTTTTCCCTTTTGTATGGTTGTATCTGAGGAGGTGATGGTGCTACGGTTGTATCCTACTTGGAGGTGGTGATTGTATCTTCCCTTTAATCTTCTCTAACTCTTCTCCTCCACTTCTCTTACCTGCCGACCACCACAAATAGCTTCTCCTTGCACTGTAGACCCCTTTCCTGCTGCAACAACTTGTTGTCTAGCTTTTCAGGTTCATCTCGGCAGCTAGTTGACACCCCTACATCAGCCCTTTTTGCTGTCCGACACTCCGCCCTGTCAACCAACACCTCCTTCATCATTCCCAACTCTCTCAATTGATTGCTCCTCACCCCACCGCCCTTGTTGTCCAGTGTCTTTCAGCTACCAATCTGCCTGTTGCCGGTCACCTACGACCCTCCATACTTGTTGTATTCATAATTCTGCACCTTCCCCTGCTGCCAATTGCACTCACTTGTTTCCACCACCCTTGCCAACCATGCCGAACCACCTAGCCGACCTTCACCGCCCTTGGAATGCACCTTAGAGGTGTTTGCCTGTGTCGTTTATGTTCTGTGCTGTTATTTTCTGTTGTGTTGTGCTGTAACTTCTCTCTACATTAATAAATTTTGTTTTGAGTATTCATTTCTTTTCTTACTAGATTTGGTATTAAATGAGCTACATTTCTTTTGGCTATTCATGTAAAGCATTTGCATATGAATTTAATACACAATAATATTGTAATTGCTCACAAAGTAATAAAAAATTATTGTTGAATTTAATTATTTCCTTTAGGAAAAACTGTAGATTTATATGTCTAGCCAAAGAAATTTAGTTTACAAAAGGAGAACCACAACTGATAGGTATTGTGTTGTGATGTGACTGTAGTTTTTTTTAACTGTTTTGTTCTTGTCAATGAGATAATGCTATATGTTGAAGGCGATATTGCCTGTAGATTATATTATTATTTTTGAATATTTTGATTTCTATGGTGTATTTTGTGATTTGTTAGTATCTCTTTTATATATTTGAAGACATGTAATCAGTGGTGTAAATGAAATGTTAATGTCGTTTGATCGTAGTTCCTGATTTAGTTAATGCTAAACTATCAAGCCAGGTCGTGACACCTGTTTTCCCTCTCACTTGCGGGTGCTTCCTCTCTACCTCCTGATCAATTTCTCTCGCATGGACTCCACTCTTTTCACTTGATTGTGTATTCTGTCAGTTGAATCGACTAATTTTTTTCAGTTTTACCTGCATTATTTGATGCATCTTTTTTTTCTTTAATGAAAGTGTTATATCTACTTTAGAATTGTTGTCAGATAAAGTATGTCCATGTCTGCGAATCTAGCACGAGAATCCAACTCAATCCTTGTGTCCTGATTGTCTGAAAATGCTTGAGAACCAGGTATGTGCAACCATGATATGTGGGTTGATTGTGTAAAAGAGTGGGAACAACTGTTGGCAATCGTTAGTGCAGAGGATTACTCAATGCTCCTTAAGAAGTTCCTTTCTGTCAATAATGCAGCTATTGTCTGGGATTGGAGTCATTCCTCTGACCTGTATAGTTAGAAGTTATTGTAGACTAAGAAGTTCCTGTGGGAATCATGAACCCTAGAGCTTGCAACAAAATTGTTTAGCGATTTAGGCATAAACTGCCACGTTTCATATATTATGACCCCTAGAGGTTAACTCTCATGCCATTGAATCCCTTATGTGCAGGTAAGTGAATTGTTCTGGATTTTGTTTCATTCCAATGACTAAAATTCTGTCTATGCTATAGTAAATAGGTGAAAGTTATAATATATCACAAAGATTTCCTTGCGATTCAGGACCCATGGTTTGCTAAGCAAAATGGTACCTTCATGCTTACAGGGTTAAGTCTCTTCATTATGCCAAGTTGCACCGAAGTGGCATAGGTTGGTCCCATACTTCAAAAAGCCTGATTGTACTTCCTATTGTTTATGATAAACCTCTGTTTCCCTGACCTGAGAAACGGAGATGAGTGAAAATTAACTTAGCAAGTCACCATACCTAGTCTATCCCCAATCTTTATCTGTTTGAGATGTTGAGAATACTGCATGCTCTTGGCTTCAAGCTTAATTCTAAAAATTTAAGTAAACCTTGGCAACACTGCTAGATTACTGATTTCTTGGATGTCTGGCAGTTTGAAATGTCCAAATACTTGCAAATCACCAGGTAAAAGTGGTTGAATTTGTTGCTTATACCGTTAATTTTACCCATCACATACACATCATGCAAGCACAACATCATTGTATTGAACTAGGCATTGCAATTTTGTTTCCTACCTATTGTTTTACGGATCATGTTGGCCTTGATTTTGCAGATTATTGGGTTAAATTGCAGTAATGTGATACATTGTTCAGCTAAGGTTAGTTTTATTGTGATGTGTTCCTGGTTTGGTAGAAGCTATTTTATCTTTGTTTAATATAAGAATATGGATCTGATTCTTCCATGCTTATAATACAAAGTCTGGTTCAGGAGGGAATTGGTATAGCAGAAATTTTACACGCTATTGTCACAAGAATTCCTCCTCCAAAGGACACTGCAGCAAGTCCCCTCAGAGCTCTAATATTTGATAGGTACATCAGTCATATTATAATCTTCATGACTGTTTTTTCATGAGTTACACGTACTTCTTTTATTAACCTTTGTTTGGCGGCAATTCTATGATCACGGCTGGGGGTTTGCCTTACACTTTTATTTTGCTTTATCTTCTTTACTTTTCATAAAATGACTTTTGCATGTTTGCTTATGAAAGCATATTCTCGACCATGTAATAATTCTTGTGTAATGCAGTTTACGCTTCATCATCATTCTTTACAAATTTAATAACTAGATGCTGAAGTTTTTACCATGCAGACAAACTATAAAATATTTGCTATCTATGCTAAAATACATGCTACGGTTTATTTGGTTATAAAATGATGTTAACCTACGCTTTAAGAATGTGTTCTAATGTGTTATATTAATTCCTTCTAAATTTTCTGCGAGTAAACAGATCCCTTACTTTCTAGCCGCAATGATATTTAAAACCTCCTTAAAGTAATTTACTTCAATTGAAATACAGAAAATGCACGTGTTAGTTTTAGGCTTACCCTTCATCCATTAAGAGGCTGGCCTAGGGATTACGGTGGAATGCTTGCTGCGGAGGAACAAAGGAAGTTGGAGAACAGGAAAAAAAGTAGAGGGGGAAAAAAAGGAAGTATTAGCTGGGAAACTAAAGCAAAAGAAGACGAGCAGAGTTTTTTTTTCTTGGTCTTCTACTTCTTTTTTTTTTTTGTTTAGCCCTTCACGGAGTACCTTTGTTTATTGGTTGGCTTCATTTTGTAAACTTTTTTATATGGTTTTTATTAAAAAATTCCTTCATAAAAATATGATTCATGCAAAAACTGTGCAATATAAAGTCCTTGTGCAGTGTCGATTTTTATTTTGGGTAACACACCTGCAGAGCAGTTTGTTCATCTCAGCAATTGAAGGGACGACCTCATTTCCATAACAGAAAGCGCAACCACACAAGATTTTCTAATAAAGCTAAGTCTTGGGCTGGCTTGTTGACATATGCTAACAGCCATTAGGTGTGGTTGAAATTAAACAGTGTTGGATTGATCAACAAGGCGTACTCGATTAAATGAGATCCCAATAGATCTTCCTCTTATGTGCATGAATTGGTGTTTTTCCTTCTCCTTTCTCAAACCAATTGTGATTTTTTTTTGTAGTTCCATCATCTTGGTTTTTCTTCTGTACCATCTATTCATTGCAGAGCAAGATGCCAACGATAAGACAAACAGGATTGGGAAGAAGAGAAAGCTGGCAGCTTGGATATAGAAATATTTTGATTTTTGTTTGCTATCTCTATTCTGCTACCTTAACGTTTTTTTTTTTTAAATTTAATTTTTATGAGCTCATTTGTCTCATCTAGGATTCAATATGCAGAATAATTGTTTGTATTGCTGCCAGATTTATTTTTTTAAAGGATGTTTTGAATTAAATGTTAATTGAGTTTTGGGTAAGGTGGAAATCATTTAAAATCACATTGAAACTTTTAAAAATAAGTATAACATCGTTAGCTACGAGCCAAAGATGAAGATTTATTTTTTTGAAGAAGCTATGCTTTCTTGAAAACAAACAAAGTATCAAAACCCTATTTTAATTGTTTTGTTGTCCCCTTTCTAGCTGCTAAATCAGCATTAAGGTTTGGTATTAAGATCTATTAAAGTTGGGTAATGTTGTAGAGATTCAGTCCCATATGTTCATAATTTCAAAGGGATCCTTGTGCACACTGGCAGGAACTCTGACAAACATAAACCAAACCAGCACCATTTGCCATTTTCGGTCATAGATGGAATTTTATTTGTTTTATTCTGTTTATTGATGAATGCTGCTGGTTTTTTTACTGATAATAATACTGTTGTTTTTTTTTTTTTCTTGCTCTTTTTACCATTTAACTGTTCCGTATTTTCTATTTTGGTAGCTACTATGATCCATACAGAGGTGTCATCGTCTATTTTCGGGTTGTTGATGGGACTATAAAGAAAGGTGATAAAATATATTTCATGGCTAGTGGTAAGGTAAGCATCTCATGATCCTTTGCTTTTTAAGTTCATCACTTACCCGTGTTTCCATAGTCCCATTAATATTTTATATATTCTTAATGATACAGTTAACCTTTTTTTTCTGACTTTTATTCTTCAAAACATTCAGCATATTTTTTACCTATTATGTGAAATGCAATAGCTTGGAATCAATAGAAGATAGAAGACCTGGAATCAATAAATTATAGGCTGAGTTTTTAATATTTATTTTTAATTGCTTATAATATTATTAGTTATCATTCAATATTACTGGAAAATAAAATGAAAGTATACAACAACAACAACAACAATAAAACCTTAATCCCACTACGTGGGGTCGGCTACATGATTCCTTTTTCTCAATTGCGCCCTGGTTAGTGTCATATTTGAATTTAGTTCTAGTAAATTAAGACCATTTTATATACAATAAGTCCAAGTCTTCCTAGGTCTACCTTTGTCTTTCTTAACACAAGTCGAGTCTAAAACATCTACTCTCCTAATCGGATCATCAGATGGTCGACATTTAATGTGACCAACCATCTAAGACAACTTTCTCTAATTTTGTCCGTCACAGGAGCTACACCAACTCTATCAAGGATATATTCATTTCGCATTTTGTCTCTAAGTGTAAAGCCACTCATCCACCTAATCATTCTTATCTCGGCAACACTTAACTTATTATTATGCTTCTCTTTTAAAG
>NEWO01000015.1:1394174-1424763 GCA_003013225.1 Phalaenopsis aphrodite
TCTTTTTAGTTTTTAAAATAATATTAAAAAGTTTAGTAAGCCAAGAAACTCCCAAATCTCCTAAATATATCCACACTTCAATTGGGATATTATCAGGTCCTACAAACTTTCCACCCTTGGTTTTCTTTAAAGCCTCCTTAAATTCTTTTTTATTAATGCGACAGTAAAAATAAAACGTTTTATTATTATTCATGATATGAAGATCACTAAGGTCGATCGTATTTTCAGAAACTTCGTTAAAAAATTTATCAAAATAACTCTTCCACCTTTTTCTAAGAAAAGTACTTGAAGATTTCAGATCACTAAGTTAAAAATTTCAGAAACTTCGTTAATATCTTTTTCTAAGAAAAGTACTTTTTGATTTTGATCTTTAATACACTTTACATGAGTTAAATCTTTACCAATTTTAACAACTCTTCATCTTAAAATTTAGAATTAATAAATGATGTTGGGTACTTAAATTCTCACTTGGAATGACCTTGCAATCTTTACAATCTCGACGATATCTTCTTTTCATAAGAAAATAATCAATTTGAGTTTTATTGGATCCACTCATATATGTAATAAGATGTTCATTTTTTTTCTTGAATAAAATATTAGTAATAACAAAATCATACGCTAAAGAAAATCTAAAATAGCTCTACCTTCTTCATTAGTTATTCGAAGACCGTAGCCGCTATAAGTATTTCTGAAGTCTTCTACCACTCTACCGACATGTCCATTTAATTCTCCTCCAATAAAAATTCTTTCATCAAGAGGTATCATTTGTTTTAAGTCTTCCAAGTCATTCCAAAATTTATCTTTAAACCTTGTATCTAAACCTACTTGAGAAGTATAAGCACTTATAATATTAAAAATCACACTATCGATGATAATCTTAAAGACTATAATTCTATCTCCAACTCTATTAATTTTTACAATATTATCTTTCAAACTGTTATCTATAATTACACCTACACCATTTCTAGTGCGACTCTTTCCAGAATACCAAAGTTTAAACTCTAAATTATCAATCCTCTTAGCCTTTTCTCCAACCCATTTAATTTCTTGAATACTTAAGATATTAATTTTCCTATGAATTATAATTTCAACTAATTCCATTAATTTACCATTGAGAGTACATATATTTCAATATCTTATTCTAATATTAGTTTCATTAGTTTCATGGACTAATTTTTTTACCCGCATTCATCCGTAATATGAGAACCCTTGCTTATTTGACACTACACCCGGGCACCAGTGTAGAGGCCCTTGCACACTTTTCACTGTATTCAGGCTATACAACATGTCGCTTCCAGGGGACGCCATAACACTTGCACAATGATCAAAATGATTCACCTCATGATTTTTTTGACAAGTTTTACGCTGGCTGTCGAGTACCTAATGCAACCCTTCACTTTTCACATCCGGGCTTATGACCGGCAATGACAGTGTTTAAAATAAAATGAAAGTATGAGAGGGTTAAATTTATTTGATCTGTTATATAGAAAAAAAAGGAATTTTGATGAGGATATAATTTTTTAAAGTTAAGTTTTGGTGGAGAAATACCCTTTAAGCTATAACACCTAATTTCGAGAAATCAAGCAAAACAAATTGGCAATTTTAACCCAAATATCGCATCCGTCAGAGTTTGACCGAATCAACTTTATAAAATTCTATATGTTGATTTGATCAATTTGATATAAAGCACCGTGCTTGATTTTTTTAATGTATGAGAAGATATTAAAATTATGAAGAAAAAGTTTAATTAACCTTAATTAATTTTCTTTTTCTCGAATTACTGTAGTCAATCGACCTTCGCATTTATGTGCACATGCATTGGTTGGATGTAATCAAATGGCTAGGAATTTCGTAGGATCACGTTAATTGCTGCACTCCTTTCATTCCTCCATCTTTCGGTTTTGCTCGTCTGGAGTGTTCGATGGCTTATTACTGCAGCAAGGTGGGGTGAGTGGCTAGGCAGGGAGCCGTAGCGCTCAGCGGGAAGCTTCGGGAGAAAGGCAGTGAGTATAAACCAGCCTTTTATGATATTCGTGACATTCATTTCCTTCTCCATGTTTTTGTTTTGATATTTGCCATGAATTCAAGCATTCAATGTGTTTTCTATTGCTGTAGCTTTGTGGGACAACCACGAGACGATTAAACAGAGAGCTCGCTCTCCGGTAAATCCATTTCACGAGTTAGAGAAAGGTTGGGGTGAAAGGAAGAAGCGGGAATAAAATAGGAAGGTATCGGGAGGCATATTTTGTCGAGAAGCCCTTTTGAGGTAATTTAAAGCAAGAAAATTATATTTAGGGTTAAATTAAGATCTCAATTTTGAATTTTATGAATTTATAAGGGATTATGAATTCCAGGTTGTTTAAATTAGGCGGAGAGCTCGAGACGAGTTTGAGGAAACTCGTCATAGGGTTGCTCCATCGGCTCAGTGAAATAATCGTGTGATAAATTAAGAAAAATAACTCTATAAGTTTCTATGTGATTTTGTTTGACATTGTTGTATTTAAGAGTTTTTCGCATATTATGGATGAATACTTGCATAGATTATATGAATGCAAATTTGATTTGTCTTACGATATCTATGGTTTTTACTATGTTATTAATCGGATAAATATGTTTATAAAATCATTTATTGCAGGTATTTTTTTACTCTCATTCATGCATATGATATATGAAATGCATATGATAAATGTTTGCTACAAAAATTATGATTTAATAAATGTCACACTTGATGTTATATATAGACTATTAGATGAATACTTGTAAGTACGGATGATAAGAAACGATGAAATTCCCGACTTCTGACATTCAGATGGAGATGAAACTTCAGAAACCGTTGTGATCAAACGAAGAAGAAATGTATGGAGCCGTTGAAACTAGGGGGCTATTGATAATTGTTATGTTGGAGGGGCCCAACATTTATCAATAGTTAATATAGCCTTTGGGATTGGTGATGACCCTATGATATGACATGACATGCAAATGACATTTCTACAATTAGATAGATGACTCTTTCAAGTATGATTATGATTACACATAAATGTATGAAATATAGAATTTATACAACAATCATGATTTTCTGTGTTACATATATTTTCTTTTACATGTTTTATATGATTATAACATGTTGTGACATATTTTGTTGATATTTATATGAGCTACATATGAGCATGCACATTATTATTTTATATCTATAAAATTTTATTTTAGCCTTGATTATCATAACTACCCCAATGTTATTGACTTTGTAGAAAGAGGTAAAGAGCACGAGGGCAAGTAGGATGTGTACAAATTTTGCACTTGTAAAGTTTTAAACAGTATACATCATTTTGGGTATGCATTTTATTATGTTGAATTTAATATCTCTATATATAAATTTTGATTATATGATTTCTACGCTTTCAAGTACATGAATATGAATGAATTATGAAATAAAATAAATTAAGTACACCTACAGTGATGTTGCTAGATTGATTCTTTACCAAATGGGTCCTAGTTTTTTCAAGTCATAACAGGTGTTGGCGAGAATTTGGTCTGACTGAATTGCCCGGCTCTATCACACTTCAGTTGACCCTTAAGGGAGGGTGTAGTTGGGGTGTGACTTGAGTATTTTGCTATAAGAGGATATGATGAAGATTAAATATAAATTTTTAAAATTGCAATTCGACGATAAAGTTGCATGTATCTAAGTTTTTGGCAATAAAAAATTATTGATATCTATAAGTACATCGTGATGTAAATGAGATTTTTAAGGTGAATGTGTAGCAAAATTATAAATAATAGACTTAGGAATGATTATATTGAAGGAGAGGCGGGCATCTTATCTATTAAAGATAAGGTAAGTGAAAATATACTTCATTGTTATGCTGGAATAAATTGCAAAATGAGGATTTATAAAGCGGTTCCTAAATAATTTGTATAAGTCTAGTGATGATGATGCCATAAAATAATTTTATAGGGTTGATTTTTTATAGGACAATATTAAACCCAAAAAAAAACTCTGATTTTGGTTACATAGCTTAAATAATTGACTATTTATTATAAAATGATTTTTGAACTTGTAAATTTAGAAAGCTCATTTAGTAAAGTTTATTAATGTGGATTTCATTTTTAATTGTGATTGTATTTTTGGTGGGTGTTTATATAGAATGAGTTGGGAGAAACAATTGTTGACTTTTAAGACTTAGATGGCATGAATCGGCCTAGGGGTTTTTAACATTCTAGGGCGGGAACAAATGGTCGAACAATGAAATTAAATTTTTTTATCGTTGATTAGTAATTATTTGAAAATTTGAAAGAGCCACTAATGAAAATAATCTAAATTAAAACAATTATAAATTTACCTTTTTCTTTGTTAACCCTATTTGCTATGCACTTTTTCATTTTTACCACTCATTTATACTCCAAACTGTTAACTTGAAAATGTTGGTTTGAATCCCAATGAGCTATCAACAACCAATAAATATTCATATTTCTAAATCATAGTACTGTAACAAAGAAGATGGCAACATGTATGCTAGTTAAACATAAAGAATTAGTTTAAAAACAATTGACATTTTATTATTCAATTTATGATCATAAAAATATTCAAAACATTTGACTATACATAATATTGTCTTATCTATATCATTTCCTTTCGTTAGAGCACAATCTAAATTATAGCAATTAGATATTTCAATATCTATATTATTTTTTAATTTACTGTCGGTCAAATTTTTGGTTATTTGAAAATATAGATATGAAAATAATTTTTAAAATTTAATTTAATATAATAGATATATAGTTTGAGTTTTAAAAGTAGTATGTTTTAATTTTTAAAAAATGAGACCAAATGGAACCAACCAACACAAGGAGCTCTCGGGTAGGTGCAACAAGGAGCCACCAAGCAGGTGCGCAAAGGAACCAACCAACACAAAGGGCTCTCGGGTAGGTGCAACAAGAGGAGCCACCAAACCCAAACCAACAACCACAAGCTCACAAGTAGGAGCAACTAAAGGGAAACCACCAGCTAACACCCAACACAAACAAAAGAACACAACTGGGAGGTTCACGGCCAGGGGATGTCAGGATAGAACACCAACCCGCACCCACACCCAGGAACTAGTAGGAAGGCCCACGACTAGGGAAAGCAGCAAAGGGGACAACAAACCCCAAACCAAGCAGAAGAAACATGGCAGGAAGACTCACAGACAAGGGCAACTAGGAAATAAAACCCAGTCTAAAACAAGCTCCCTAGCTTAAAAGAAAACCAAATTTTCATTCAACATATATTTCGACTAGGGAAGCCTCAACAAGAAATGAAACTAAACCCCAAAAGCACTGCTCAAAACATCAAATAGATTCCAATATGCATTCGAACAGGAGCAGCAACAGGGAGCAAAACCGAACCACTAAAAGTGTTGCTCAAAGCAAGAAATAATCCCAACATGTATTCGAACAAGAGCAGCAGCAGAAAGAGCAAAATCGAGCCACCAAACAGCTGCTCAAAGCGCAAAAAAAAAACATTCCAACATATATTCGAATAGAGGGAACAACAGGAAGCAAAATCCATCCACCAAAGCAAACCTCCAAGAGCCCCAAAGTCAAATAAAAGTCACCTGAATATGTTTCGAGTAGGAGGGAAACAAGGAAACATAAAACAAGGCCACCAAATTAAAATTTTCAAAAAAAGCCTCTAGAATTAAATATCAACTTGTGCATGTATTTCGAACAGAGAGGGCCAGAACAGGCAATAAAACAAGGCCCAACAAGCTCGTTAGTATGCTAATGACCAATAATAAATCCAGCATGAGGTAGTGATTAAAGTAAGCAAACTTCCCTGGCAACGGCGCCTTAAAAACTTGATCTCGAAATTATATTGTTGTGTAAAAATTATATAGTTGACTCCGCTATGAAATTATGCTAAAAGCTTGATATAATATTTTATGAATTAAAAATTTAATCAATAATATTGGGATTGTACGCAAGTATAAATATCGTTATCAAGTAATAAATGACTTTCTATTTAAGCCCAAAATATCGATCCCACGGGAAATGTTTAAATTTAAAATGATAAATTTACAAGGAACATCACAGAAAGTTAAAACGAAATTACTGTCAGTAATTTCGAATGTTGAAATATTATCAGAACTAAATTATTTAACTACTAACAAGACTGAAATACAAAGTTCAAACATTAATTATTAAACTATTAAACTATGTTTATGTGATTAAAATTTTTTATGTGAAAAAACATATTTCCCACTATAATGAAGTTTTGGTAAAATGAGATGAGATAAATGGTTAAAATATATATTGTGTCAAATAGGAGCAGTTTTAACTCTCTACCATGATATAGTGTTATCAAAAATCATTGGTTAATCTCAGGTTTAGTTCCTAAATCCATGGCTAGGCTAGGAGTTTATTGGCTCCCACTCTAGAGCTCTCACTTCCCTTCACTTGAAGGCTAACTCTCGCTTTAGCTTTTAAACAATTAGATCGAATTAGGGATTTTAGTCCGCCACCCTAAAGATTTTCCAATTCTACACCAAAAAAAAATATTTCTCTATTTATTTGCACTTAATTCCATGAACGAAGTTCTCCTTCATGGAATCGAATGTGATCCTCACTCTGTTGTAGAACTCATACTCCATTTCTCGGATCATATATATCACAACATATTTTAACAATTCAATTGACCAGATCGAAAAGTAAATTGAGTTCGAAGTTGAAAAATCATTACAATTTATTTTATATTTTAATATTAGCACATCCATATTATCTCTTCATTTCATCATAATTTAGAGTAAGGAGAAAGATAAAGTAAACTACTCAGACTTCATGAAAAAGATACAATAAAACACAAATTTCATATATAAAAGAAAGTTCATACAATACTAATAAACAAACAACATTTATCTGAAACTCATTCTTAAAGCAAATCTCTTGTAGCCTCTTCTAGGAAATAAAGGAAAAAGAAATCTCACTTTTCTCCTTCTTTAACACTCTTAGAGAAGAATTCACACTTAATCTCACCATAATACTCTAAATTATAACAACAATGGACTCTAAATGGTTGTAGAATGAAAATGGGGGAATGTGTGATGTGTAGAGGGTTGAATTGGGGCGATGAAATGTCAGGAAAAGTCACTTTTTTGATTAATTTTGGCCCTAAATAAAGCCTATAGTCGGTTCTCCAACAGGTGTCTCCAAAAACTCTTCAAAAAGCGTCCAGATTCATCGAATATTCTAGAAAGAGGGGATGGACCGACATTGGCGCCGTCGGCGCCCATTCTGGCTCCAGCGTTCCGCTATTTAAGTTAATGCTCTCTGTCAAACAGCGTCGTCGACGCTGAACAAATTTTCAACTTCTTCATTTTTTTTTCCAAATTTCATCATTTTTGCTTCATTTTTGCTTCAAGTCCTAAAATTTAACAACCTGCAAGAAAATATAAAAATATATTCAATTAAAGTGCAATATGACAAAAAATGAGTATAAAATATGGGTCTAAAAATGCATATATTTTTTGTATATCAATGCCCTGTATTTGATGGGGTTTAACTAGTATTGATTCTTTTTTCATCCAGAATTATTTCACTAAATCAGTAAATTCAGTACTTTTTCTTTTTAATGTTTCATATTTTGATGCTATCAACACTGCCAGTTGACACTTCTGATAAATGAAAGCAGGATTATTTTACTGATGAAATTGGCGTTTTATCACCCAATCAGTTGCAAGTTGATGAACTTTATGCCGGTGAGGCAAGTTTTCTCACTGTTTACTCAGTTGTTTACTTGAATTCTTTCTTCCAGAAATCTTAAGTATCAATATATCTTCATTGAACTTCTCATCATCTTGGCCAAAATATTTCTGCACTGCTCCCACAGAGTGTCTAAAGGTTTTTTGCAAAATTCTCTATAATTTTGCGAAAATTTCATGAATGTTTGTTCTCTCAGTATTTTGGCTACTTAATAGTTGGCTATCATTTGCTCTAAATATGCTCTCTAGACTTCTACTCTGAGCTCTCTCCTATTGTATAAATTCATATGCTTTGCATTTAAATTGGTTTCTTATTTAATATTTGACTTTTCAGGTGGGTTATCTGTCAGCTTCAATAAGGTCTGTTGCAGATGCGAGGGTGGGCGACACAATTACTCATTTTGCAAGAAAAGCGGAGACCTCTCTGCCAGGATATGAGGAGGCTACACCGATGGTGTTTTGTGGTCTTTTTCCTGTTGATGCTGACCAGTACAACCTTTGCTATCTTACTGTCATAGTTTGTACTTGTCATAAGCTTTTTTGTTAATTCCTTCAGACTAAACCACATTTTTATTGATTTTTTATAGATTTCCTGAGCTGCGTGATGCGTTGGAAAAACTTCAACTTAATGATGCAGCACTACGGGTGAGTAACTGAAAAATGGAAATCAACATATTTGTTAGGGATAATAATTGAGTTCGCAGGCCTTTTGACTTAGCACTATTTGAACGTCAATTATACGACTTGTATTCTATTTGTCCATGGGTATTTGTACAAGTGCCTTTATGGAGTGGTATTAACATTTATATCTTCTCAGTTTTGTCTAGCAGTTTGGACGACCATTCCCATCTTCTAAGGTTGTTTGGGGCAGTTGTAGCTTAATAATAAGCTGCTGCATAGAGGCTAGTTGTTTGTTTGTTTTTTGCGGTTTGAAAACAACTGTGCTATAACTCTTTTTGAACAAAAATGATCATTTTACCTCTGTATAGTAATATTATTTGCAACAGAACTGTCATACCAGTATATTCTATACTTTAAATACAAATCTGCATTACAAAACATTACAAAATAAATATAGGCACATCACTTAACAGTGAGTAGCATGACTACTAAAATTAAGAAAATGACTATTAAAACAATAATTAATAATATAATAATATTATTTTTATGTATCTGTGAGGTTTCAGTGAACTCAATATATAAAACGAATCTGTCACTACAAAAAGACAATAGACCTTATAAAAAAAAGGTTCTTGCTTGTCTTTAATCTACATAATACCAAGTTCGTGTGTCACATATGCATAACACTAAAAAAAACCATCTAGAAGAACCTAAAAAACCGTTACATTGAAAAGAAAGAGAAACTTGGTTGCCTTCATTAGAATTTCACATGTGACACCAACCAATGACGACATACAGACCATCTAGAAGTACCTATAAGGTCTAACGTTTTATCACAAGCCTCTAAAACCCACAAAAAAAAAAAAAAATGCAAAAGAAAAATAACACATACAAATTGTGTAAAAAATCAAAACAGTAAATATAAAATGTATAAGGAACATAAATAAACATGAACTATATAAAATACTGATACAATAAGTAGTAGATTTCTTTAACAACCATTACAATTAATAATATGATAAAACTAACATTCCCTCCAATCACCCTCCAACTATCGCATTCGTAATTAGTTTGCCAACTCTACTATCTCGCTCGCAACTTCTCCGTTTTTAGTGCACGTCTCGGGAACATCATTTTTGGTCTGTGACAAAGACTGACCAAGGCGGTACTCATATGCCTCGGCAGGGACATGTTTATTATCCTTGTTTGTCCTATAAAAGTTGATGTTGTTTAGGGAAGGATGTCTCCGAATATAATTGTGAAGATCCATCTTGACAATCACAATCTTCACCTGTTTGGGAATTATGTAAGATGACATATTGTGAAGTATAACTCATTTTTACTTTCAAACACCAAAAGTCTTCTCAATAACACTGTAAGGATGAATGTCTTTTGTTGAACATTTCTTTCTTACTCCGCGCGACATTGTTGACTCGCTCAAAATTAGGTAGTTGGTATCTTGTATCAAGATATGACTTGAGATACCCTCGCTACAACAGATACCCAACATCGACCAAATAATATTTACCTGATGTGAATTAAATGAAACTTTTTGAAGGAAAAAAAAGAATTATGAAGGTTGTTAAGTCTCAAGCAAACCTGTGGGTAGATGTGGAAAGTTATTTATTATTCAGTGTTGCGGATTTGAATATCCGACTGTCATGTGCATTGCCCTCTCAACCGATCATAAAAAAATGAAGCACATGTTGAGGGTGCATACCGCCACAACATTTTACATCGGGGATCCACAACGGCCGATGAATGCTATCTTCTCATTATTTGGAAGATGTGCACTAATGTGTGTTTCATCGATTGCTCCAATACAATTCTTAAAAAATAATAAATGGTTACGTAGTTACAATATTTATATGAAAAATGAATGTAATAAATTGAAGAAATTATCTTAAAGTACAGAATATACCGTGCATCATGCAAAATCTCTGTAGGGGTCCGTTCGAATGTTAGATCTGTTGGTTTTATGATATTTGAAGAAAGACTGACAAGTACATTCAACTTTACTGAGAAGTATCTGCAAATAGTTTTGGAAGAGTACTGAAATTGCTCCATAACTCTTTAAAATGATTCATTCTGTGACAATATATAAAGGATTATTGTTAACATCTCTCGCGAAGTCGTTCTAGAAGAGCTATGGAGTCCATGATTTCTGTATGGTTCTTCCAATAATCGGTGAGTACCGCCTATGTCATGTGGTGCATATTACTAAATCACCTGAGGTGATTTATCTCGGCGGTAATCTATTAAACCACCTGAGGGCTGACTCCCTCATCGTGGTGAAGAAGAAACAACACTTTAGAGTGTCGGCAATCCTCAGCCGGCAAACGATCAACTCGAAGGAGGTGTGGACGGTCGTATCAGTCCGATCTTTGTAGGAGTTGAGCGATGGAGCTGTGAACATTTTAGCGGGTTCAACATCAGAGTTCTATTAGGAGAACACATTCTCCTGCTGACGGGAGGTCTCCGTGTGCCCAAGCCTGTCTATCTATCAACGAGGACCCAACACTGTCTTGGTACCAGTGATCTTTTGCTCTTTATTCAGCCAACAAGGCCCTTTGATCGTTGGGTGTCAGTTCTTCCCTAGGGTTTGGTTCCCTTATTCCTGCTGCTACTTCTCTAATGGCTTCTAACATTTGGCCCAACATCTGATCTTTTAGCTCTTGGATCTGCTGCTGCACAAATTCCTGATGCACTCCATGTTCACTGTTTCTCCTTGATGGGCTTCTTCTCCTGGTGCTCCTCTTCTTGTTGGTGGTATGATCCACGCTCATCACACCTTTCAACATGTTGAATTTGGATCTGTTCTGTGGATCACACCGAAGGAATAAAGATAAAATAGGAGTGAGGGAGAGTACACGATAAAAATCTGATTGTATTAAAGGCGATTTATTAATCCTATATTGTATAAATGAATCAGTGAAAAATTACATGGCTGCCCCACTTTTATGAGGGTGTTACAAGATATTTTAGCCATATTAAAGTATGGAGAATCTACATTCAGCACCCAATTCTTATGCATTTACTTATCTCATATCTAAACTTTGATTTTTACACCTAAAACACCTTTCTCTATGTATGAAACGGTGGAAATAGTGTAATGCACATTTTCATACATAGGTTAGTATGCTTACGGTGTAAACATTGAAGTTTGAGTGTCAGATAAGTAAATCCATAAGAATTGGGTGTTATGTAAATTTTTGACAAAATAAATAAATCCATGGTTCGACTACCCCATCGCTTAGTCGGTGGACATTGATAATCCTTAGGTCGACAAGGTACGTTTGGCTGATTCACTTGAGTTAGGGTGGTCGGTTGGCTCTTGTGATCCTTCGGTCGTTCGAACTTCGCTCGGTCGACTTGAATTAACTGTTTGATTTTTTCGATCTTACTGTAGACTATTGAGCCTTAAATGAGAAGCCCAAGCTGCTGGGGTGGAACTAAGCTGTCAGACAGTGGGTGAATTGCCATAATTTGACAGGTAGTCTCCCACTTTGTCAAGAGATCCATCTAGAGAGTTTAATGAATGTTTAGTGATGAGAATCTTAGATCTCCTGATGTGTCTTTGAGATTCCTGCAAGGTGTCTGGCGATGCTTGAACGAGAGCTAGACCGGTTCGTTCTTTAAGTTCGATAGGTCTCAATCTTTGACTTGGACGACCTTCGTTCAGTGGGCTCTGAGTCCTACTTTGAGGGAGTTGTAGCTTATCAATGAGATCCTTTGCTCTTTTGCTGATGTGATTTTTGTTCTTTTGATTGGCTATACTTGACCGTTGTTTAGTCTTTTAATGAATTGAATTTCCTCGACATTGATGCATTTCTAACATACAAGTATCATTTTGAACCACAGAATTAAAGCCATCTTGATTATTGAAGAAACAGCCATGGACCTTAGTGGAATCTTCGAATTATTTGCCTAGTTTTTTTACGAAGTCCTTTTTTTTTCCTTGAAACGATTTTATTTCTATTCCATATGACAAGTCTGGTCTTTCTCATTTCTAGTTTTTCTACAGTATGCAATGGGCATTTTAAGAAGTTAATATCTTCGGTTTATTTTGATGAATACCTTTTTTTTATTAACTCTATGGAACATTTTTTTGCATCAAATACCAATGTTGCATTGTCGCAGTTTGAACCTGAAACTTCAAGTGCCATGGGCTTTGGTTTTCGATGTGGGTTCTTAGGTCTTCTTCATATGGAGATTGTTCAGGTAAGACAATAAAGAAGATGTCCACTTTATTGAAATTATTAATGGCTTTTGATGGTGACTTATCATTCTGTTATGTATGTCATGGTTTTCTTTTATTTTCTATTTTCCAGGAAAGGCTTGAGAGGGAATATCGCTTGACTTTAATAACAACAGCACCTAGTGTGGTTTACCGTGTCAACTGTGTGAATGGTGATACTGTAAATTTTTTGAGATCCATTCTACAGTTCTTGAATTTTTTGTATGCGTTATCATTCTCATTTTTATGGAGTAGATTGCTAATTATTAGTTTCATTTTGTTGTTGAAATTTATTCACAGCAAGAAGAAGAATTATTCTTTCATCCTTAAAATTAATGATGTACTTCAGTTATTTGTCCTTTACATTTTTCCTCTGTTGTGCTAATGGCCAAAGCCAAACTGAGTGGCTCTTCTTTCGATTCCTTTCCAATTTTCAGCATATTTCATTTTATCCTTTTATTCCTTTCTAGTCATTTTTTACATATGTTTAGTATTAGGGTTTGGATTTTGAGGGTTTTACCGTGTCTTCTATTGGAATAGGCTTCGGCGTCTCTGGTTTCTCCTTCTAGGGCCGTATCTAAGGGCGAGTGGTGTTCCGGCTGTGTCTCATTCAAAAGTGGTGACTATCCCTTCTTCCTCAACCATCCCTCCACTGCCGCGTTTCCGTACCTGTTGCACCCACTCAGGAGAACAGTGCCTGTGATGTTCCTGCAGCCCCTACACGTTCCTGCCGCCCTTCCCAGCCTCCTATCACCTTACTTTCGCCTGCAAACCAACCTACTCTTGCTACCCATCTGCCGCTTCCTTGCCTTCCTTATCCCCTACTGCAGCTGCTGGATAGCCCCTATAGCTGTTTCCTGCAGTCCACTTCGCTCACCTTGCTGTCACCCCCAAACAATAACTACTTCTGTTATCGCTGTCATTCTGCTGTCTTTCCACATGGGCTTGCTGCCATCCCCAAACCACAACCCCACAATCCCCGTGATGATGCTATTACTGCTTGTTGACATCCCTACGACAATTTCAGCCCTTCTCATGCCGTCCACACCACCACGTACCACCGCCTCTAAATCAATCCCTTGTGGGGGCATCTGTGTGTAGTGTCGTTGTTGTTTTCCCTTTTATTCATGTTTAGTTGTAATCACATATTTGTTTTAAGTAATAATATTTATTTTTCTATAGTTGTTTAGGTTAACTCTGGTATCACAAATTTTTTGGGAAAAAAAGTAATTCAATAAGCTAGATGAAATCTTAATTCATATTAGGTGGATGAAAGTTATTTAGGAGGGCCATTAAAGAAAGTGACTAATTAGGATGAAAGTTTAAGGATTTGTATGCTTAACAGCTGTGAAGTAGAATGCAAAAACAAATTTATCCACTTAATAACATGATAAAATTTAAATACATGTTCAGTTTTTTGTATTGAGGTTCATTGTGTCCTACTCAAATATGGCCCGGCTATATGAAAAGCCTTCACCAAGGTTAGTTTACCCAATCATGCACCTAACAATAAATCTTAATGTCTGTCATATTGAAAACCTTTTAATTTGTCACCATTTCTTTTTGGTAGTTTAATAATTTTAATACCGGAACCTAGTGCACGTAGGATTTCTTGTAGGTCACCACTTAAACCATTTTTTAAGAACGCAAGGCCTAGTGCATATTCAGATTCATGCTTTCTGGATTAGGCACCAACTTGGTTCACATGTTTTCCAAGCCTGCTAGATAGACTGATGCAGCATGAAGGCATTGGTAATACTCTGACACTAAGTATACAAAATGATTCATATTAGCATTATTTTTTATGCCATAGTACAAGTTGATGTTGGGAACATTGTGTACAATTTTTGTGGGATTCTCGATTTTATTAGGGTTTCTGATTTAATTTTTATGGAAAATTTCATGTTAGCAATCTTTGGAGGGTATTCATTTTAGGGAGTTTGAGGGAGAGGCGACCACCTTTATTCCTTTGAGCAAATTGTGTGAATTAGTGAGAGAGTGAGAGAGAGAGAGACTTGGTGGAGAGACCAAACTCATAAGAGGGGGAGATGTGTATCAAGAAAGGCCTTAGCTGAAGGCGAGGGAGTGCAGTTCAATTATATTATTAGGTATGAATGACATTCCAAACCTTAAGGACCAATTTATATAGGAAAAACCTTAAGTTTTATTTACATAATTTCCAATTAAGTTATTAAAAAATAATTTCTGATATATTAACAAATGTATATTGAATCATAAAATGAAATAAAGTATGTTTAATTACTTGAAGTAGAAAAGAAATAAAGACTAGTCGGTTAGCTTCTTCGGATGGTGAATTAAATTTGATTGCAGATATAATAGTGGTGCCATTCGGATGAAGTTTACACAGTAGTGATAATTATGGTGCTAGATCTATCTAAGTGTCTGGATGCAATTGTGGACTAGTAATCTGATGGATTGGTGTTGCAAAATTTTTGAGATGTTCCACTATCAATTCCCATGTGCTATTAAAACTCTCCTTTTAAGGGTTGTTTGGTTGGTAATATTTGTGGTGTGCTATAATTCATTTATAGGGATTTGAAAAAATTAAGTGTTTGGTATGAAGAAGTACAAGTACAATGTTAAGTTTCAATAAATTTAAAGTTTACGCAGTTTATTTTGGCTGAATTTAGAATTGGGCCGATTTGATCGAATTTGAATTACACTGTAAATAGCTATTGGCAAACTGTCGCCCGTTGCCACCCCTCATTGCCTGTTCCGGCCGCTGGCCACCGCCAGCACCCTTCCCCAACGCGCCACGCTTTCTCCATTGTCGCCGACCTCCTAAGTAAAGTATTATATTTTTTTTCAATCTACTTCAAACCAAACAAAAAAAATATAAAGTCTTATGTTTATTTTACAGTGTTTCAAACAACAAAAAATATTTCAAATATATTATAATAATAGTACTCCACAAATTTTTTACATTGTACTTAATTTTCAGCGAACCAAACAAACCCCTAAGTAGTTAAATGTTACAGACGAGTTCAGCAGTTATCTGATCCTCACATCCCCCAAGCATTCAGCTAGCTCAAACCTTTTGTCTCAAGGAATCCAACTAAATTATGTCTACCCGCCAAGGATTAGTGGCAAATCATCAGTATGACCCATCAACTTTGAAGAAACTTGGTGTCACCAAGTGGTACCCGAGACCTGCCATCCAAAAAGTCATATAATTGTTTAGGAGTAATCATCATTGAGATCATTATTCTAACTGTCCCAAGGTCTTTTTGTTCTATAAAATGGGCTTCAGGGTTTATTTTTATGAAATGCAGATTAAAATTAGATTTTTTTTGCTCTAGTAATTATCACACCCCTTTCAGTATATCTTTTAATTTTTTCTTTGTATCACTCTTTCTCTCTCCTAGTGTTCTCCACTACCTCGGACTCTACCACTTTCTGCTCTCCCTTTCTCACACAATTTTCTTCTCATTCCCTCTATTATTTTTCTCTTACTTGTGCTCCTTTCACTTTAGATTGGCACTCCCTTTCTCACACAACTATTTTTTCATTCCCCTCTACCATTCTCCCTCCCGCCCTCTTTACCTCTCCCTCCCCTTGTAAATTCTTTCTGCCAGATTTTATTCCTCTGTTATCTCTGTTTAGACTGACTTCTTTCTTGTTTGTCTCTCCTCTTCCCTCCTGTTTTCTCCCTGACAAATCTCTTGCACATTGTGCAATTTTTGATAAATCAGGTAAAATTTAATTACTTTAAAATAATTTTATGAAATTTTACATTTTCAACTATCAATTTAATTTATAACAGTATGTATAAATTATGGATTTATTGGGAGATATAAAAATATTAAATAAAATATTAATTAAACTTAATTAAATTTCTAATCAATTCTTAATAAATTTCAACCCCTCTACCATTACTCAAGCAACGTTGCAGCATCCCACTTTGCGAAGTATGCAATGGCGGGATGGGGTTTTGATGGTTGAGATTACACATGAGGGAAATAAATGTATAAGGTATTTTGTATATCCCATTCCCCTCCCCGAATTCATTTCCCTCCAAGCTCTCTGTTCGAGTACTATAGCCGAGCAGAACAGGCACGAACAACAAAGAGTTGTGGCTCTCGGGTCGGAATTCTTGGAAGAAATTGGCAAGAGAATCCTCACTTTCATGTTGTTTGGAACATTTATTTCCTTGCAATCTTTTTCCATGATTTGTCGTTAGTTGGGGCTTTTCTGCGTTCCAGTTATTGTAGTTGGAGGCGAAACCGAGAGGCAGCTCTCAGGTAAGGCTATTTAGGGAAATCAAACAAAATGAGAGGGAAAGAGGGGAAGCAAAGTGGAAGAAGGGAGAAGGAAGGGAGGGAATATAAGAAACCTTTAAGGAGAATTTATATGGAGAAGCTCTTTTAAGGTAAAGATTTGGCAAGGAAATTATGTTTGGGGTTACATTAAAACCTAAGCTAGAATTTCATGAAATTCTAAGGGGATTATGATTTCAGATGATTGGCTCTAAGTGGTGGTGAGCTCGAGGAGAGTTTGAGGTCACTCGTCATATGACAGCTTCGTTGATTTAGGTGAAATAATTATGTGTTAAATTAAGAAAAATATCTTTCTGTAGGATTTCTACTTGATTTATTATTGTGCTACTTTATTTAGAAATATTTGCATATTATTGAATACTTGTACATGTTATATGAATTTAAGCTTGAACTGACTCTCATGATATTTATGGTTTTACTATTTTTTTAATCTTGTAAACATATTTATTAAATCATTATTTATAGGTATTTGTATGTTGTTGTATATGCGTATGATACATGATTTGCATTTGATGAATGATTATTATAAGAATTATGTTTAATGAAATATCGTAAGTATTGTGATAGTATGCTATTTCATGAATGCCTGTAGGTATGAATGATAGAGAATGATGAGATTTCTGACTCCTGATATTTAGATAGAGATGAAACTGTTGGTATCAAGGGGTTGTTGATAACTGTTATGATGGGAGGGGTCTAACATTTATCAATAATTAATTTTAGCCGATGGGCCGGGTGACAACTCAATAACATGAAATTAAGTAAGTATAGCTAATACCTATGCAATTATTGGTGACATTCTTAAGACAACAGTTAATAATTATAAAATCATTTTGGATATTATTATGATTGTCTATAAATGAATGAAATCTATGCTTGTTGCATTTATTATTGTTTAGAGATAAATGAATGAAATTTCCCTTCCAAGAGAACGGATGTTTACCTTAGATGCACGTAAGTTTTCCTCTTTCTTCTTTCTCCCACTTTGCTCGGCTAGGGCTCAACTCCCATAAGCAAAGCCTCCTCTTCTCCTTATTTTTCTCCACCAATCGGCTCGGTCACGCACACTAACATTCCTTTCTCTTCTTCCTTCCCCTTCTCCTTCCTCTGTCTTCCGCTCGCTCTCTTGCTCAGTTCTATGATTCCAAAATGAGCGAGACACTAGCCTCAAGTGAAACCATCGAGACTGTTATTCAATCCCACTTATTTAAATTTTTTTTTTTTTTTAATTTCACTCATTACAATCTCCTCTCTTTATAAAAATTTCTTCATTTAACTTTAAAAAGTTTAATACAAAAACAAGCATGCCTTAACTGGAGAGTTGGGGAAATATTTTTTGTATATCTGAAACTTTCTTTCAAGTAGCGTCCTTCTTTGATCCATTGCTTCCATAGTAGGCTTAGACTGACCATTGAGATTTGACTTGATCCTTGTTTATCAATCCATTTTTCCTCATGCATAATCATAGTGGCACAGTTACATCATAAAATTGAATGTTATTTGATAATAAATTGGAGCCTAGAGGACCCCATTTCTCATTACCGTCTAGAACTTGAGAAATTAAATGAGGAAAACTCTCTTATTGGACTGATCATATTATGCAAAATTTTAGATATTTGTCTTATTTTTATTATGTTTTTGCTTAAAATGTAATTAGTCTTCTATCATCCATATGTGCATGCACATGTATGCTCTATTGAATGGTGCCACTACTTATGAGAGCTCGAGAAGCTTATTGAAAAATTAATTAGTTCTTCCTTGTAAAGTGCAATATCATAATTTAAATTGTCTAAATTATTGAGATACGGCGAGGATTTTAATTATTTAGACTTTTTATATGCAGATTGAATGCTCAAACCCATCTTTACTTCCAGAGCCAGGAAAGAGAACATCAATTGAAGAGCCAATTGTGAAGGTTAATTTTTCAGGATATTTTCATCTTTTTTAGACGTTGACTTATGTTTCTAAATATGGTGATCACAACATGCACATTGACCACAATCATGGTGTAGATTGAAATGATTACGCCTAAAGATTACATTGGCCCTCTCATGGAGCTTGGTCAGGAAAGAAGAGGTGTTTTCAAAGAAATGAACTACATAACCGAGGGGAGAGCATCTATTGTTTACGAGTTACCATTAGCAGAGGCAATACTTTAGCAAACTTTTGACTTCTTGTCATGACTATATACTTGTGAAAAATCTATATTCCTTTGTATGTATATTTTTATCTGTGTGCATCCTTAAAGTTATCTACATATTGGCTAAATATTTTTATCTACAGATGGTTGGTGACTTCTTTGACCAGCTGAAGTCTAGAAGCAAGGGATATGCTAGTATGGAATACTCTTTTGTCGGGTATAGAAGTACATGAAAGTCTCTTTTTTCTTTTTGCATGTTATCCGTGATTTTTTGTATTAAAAAACAATCAGTCAGTTCTGACAGTTTGTAAATTTCGTGAATAGATACAGCATGAACAATTGGACTAATAAGATGTTCAGTTTATTTGAACTGCTAACCAATAAAGAACTAACATAAAAAATTCTGTTGCAGCTAGAGTTATATGAAACTTGCAAAATTTTATATGTCATTGGCACAAAATAATTGAATGAACCTGTCTTAGTGTTGCTTTTAAGTGTCCTGTGTTAATTGTGCTCTATGGAAAGGTGTGGTGTTATTAATTCATCCTTAAAATGAATATTGTTGGCTAGTATGCATTTATTATCAACAGAAATAATGCTATTATGAATTAATAGTCTAGAATCTTGTTTACATAACATCTTCACCATCTATCAATACCTCATGACTTTAGATATTATTAAGGTAGTATGATTGATAGGCTGTTTGTGTTAATCATCGTTAGCCTTATCTCGATGGACTCATTTATTTGAAAAAATATTCCGTACAGACGTCCGCGGCCATTTCGCCAGCCGTTAATGTGTATGGTGTTGTAACCGCCGGTGGTTGACCATTTGGACGTGCAATGTCCAGACGGAATATTTTCTCCATCTATTTAAGGCTGGCTCTATGAATTCTTTCTTGTTATTTTTTTTTTTGTGGTATGAGGTTTTAACTATCTTTCACGTTTGAATAACACTCTGTATTACATCATTGATGTGTGAGCTTTTCGCTTCCACTGGATTCCACGGAATAGATAGGATCCTACGATCTCATTGAATTTTAGAACAAGAAATTGTGGATTCCTGCCATCTCATGAGAGTTGTGTGCCCAGGATACCATCTCATTACCTATTTCAACCCAATTTCTTTCATTTGGATTTTTTCACTATTTCTTATCTCTAATTAGCTAATTTTCTTTTGCGAAACTTTTAAATATGTTATATTCTGGTTGTTTTAGGATTTTAGCTATTGTTTTTTGTGTTTTGGAGACGTTTCTCTTATTTATACTCTACATATTGTTTTATTATCTTTCTTTTGCAAGTGGTGTGCATGTGCCTTGCTTAGGAACTGGCGATGGATCTTTCTCACCTTTTCGCTATTTGACCAATGTTCTCAATGTTGAGAGTCATTGAACGCCACTTATATACTTCCAAATGCCATCTTACTCGTGTATTATTATATCATTGCTATCCAACAGTCATTTCCCTGTTGAATTTATGACGATCTCGCCCGGGGATTGGAATTAACCAAGACCGGTACAGATGGTCGGACGGAGGAGGTTAATATTTTTTTCATATTTCTTTTCTAACTTAGTTATTTAACCAATGAAAGAGCACTAATTAAATTAATTTAAAGCAATATATTTAAAATTACCTCGTTCATCGTTGATTGTTTAATTAACCTGAAAAGTCAGTTTAAAATAATAATAAGCTAAATAGGTTAGTGGATATTTATGCTCTTAAACGGTAGTAATATAAAGAAAAAGAAAGCAAAATTCATGTTAGTTAACTTTTAATAAATCAATATAAACATTTAACATGTTATTCGATAAATTATTATATTAATATCATTTCAATATCATTATATATTTGTAAAACTATCACAGGAGTACCGTATAAAAGTTTTGTGTTATTTAAGACACATCAATATCAATTTCCTTTTTCATATACATGCACGAGTATTTTAGTATTCCTTTACTAGTACCATTAAGGGTGACTTCATCATAGTCAGTCATGCACATATAAACAATCCACATGTACATATCATTCATATGTTCATCACATTCAATTTAAAATACTATATAACACATACACCAATGTATGATCATAAGTAGCTACTAACATTCATAATATATGACCGATAAAGAAAAAATGTCAATCAGAATAAAACATGTATAAGCGTCATTAACTGCAAAATAATTGAGAAAAAATAAATTATTACTATAAATTAAATGTACGAGTACTCATCTCGATGTCGATTAAATTTTTATTTGACTTGTATGAACGTTAACTCTTTTAAATTTGAAAGCCTAAAATAAACATGATAAACATTATATATATATATATATATATATTAAAGCCTAAAGGCGAATATATTCATAAATGGAAAGGTACGGATAGTTTGGATGACATAGTCCAAATTGACACTCTAACCACCCGATATATAACACACACGTAGAAATACATGTATACCCAAAAAAAAGATTAAAATGTAGACAGAAAAAAGTATGCTAATAGTTTGCCAAGACTCGCAAATTCAGTTAGCATACGAAAGATCCAATTTAGCATTGCCTCTGCCTCTGGTTCTAGGACGGTGAGCCAGCTAATAAATTGTTATGTTTACTGTTATTACGCGAAACAACTAAGGTATCACCCATCAAGTTTAGTAATAGATCTCTATTCTTCTTCCTCTTCCTTGTTGTATAAACCTGTCATTCCTCATCCGAGGATTGACTCATCTGATGAGTAGATTGGTCCAGAGGTGGTCGGAAAGGTGTAGGTTGTTGCACATCATGAGCCCCATGTGCCTGAGTAACAGTAACAACTTGCTCGTTCTGATATTATATATATATATATATATATATATATATATATATTTCTTATTTTAATATCTTAATTAAAATTTACTTAACTCTCCTTTCTTACTTAATTGTTGTTCGAGTCCTAAACCACGCGTGATCTGACCCTTTACGCGTGTAAGATCCTCCTCTTCCCGCACACAAGAGACTCATTCGTCGCTTCCTCCTTTGGCTTTAGCTCTCTTCTTCCTCCTCTACAACAGTGGTGATGCTTCCTCTGTTACTTCAAATGCGGCTCAACCCAGCACTAAACATACATCCTCTTCCTCACCTTGCCTCGCTTGACCATGTTGCAAGCCCTCTGGAATTTTCTCTGCAGTCGGAGGCATTGTCATTGCAAGCCCTCTGGAAATTTCCCTGCAGCCTAAAATCTCATTGCGTGAAGGGTGTGTTTTTTGCATAAAATCAAAATATACAAAAAGAGCTATAAAAGCTACACTAAAAGGTGCAGTGTGGTTAACAGCAGCTTCCGTCGCACTAAAAAAGCGGGGTCACAAGTGTGAGCATCCCAAACAAAAGACGTGTCCAAAGGATGCCAGGAATAAAAATAGGCTGCTTTGTTCCATTTTCTTTAGGTAAAAAAGAGAAGAATGTTCTTGAAAAAAAAAAAAAAATGCTAACTTCGGTTCATACCCAAGTTGTTGATATAGATTCTTGGTCTTCATACTTTCTTGAAGAAGTGATGACATTTTCGTTGTGACCTTCAATGATAAACCCTTTCGTTTCAAACATTCAAGTCTCCACTAGTGAATCAAGGAAGAAGGCTGCATCAAGCACCACGTGGGAGTTGTCCCAATGTAACAAAGTTTTCCCAGGCGTCAAAATAACCTTGCCATCATCTTCATCCCGAACCACCACTCCATTGTCAGCCTGGTTGTTGTATAGGAGTGCACCATCAAAGTTGGCTTTTATCCATCCCAAAGGGGCTGGTGCACAAAGAGAGAATTGTATTGCCATCATGACCTGAGTTCTGAAAGGTCAGTTATTTTTTTGGCATTGCGAGACCACCAACTTTGATAGACTGCATAGCAGTAAATTCTGCCCAATGATATTTGAGATTGGGGGAGCTTGCTCAGCCTAGAAAGGACCTGAGCAAAGGTAGCAAAAGAGTGGGTATTCAGCCCCCAGCGGGTCAAATAGAGAAGGATCTGATACTGGAGTTAACCCAAATCACAACGAAACGACAAATATTGTTGTTGAACTTCAAAGAAAGCAAGACGACTCTTCAACAGAGATAACACAAGAACATGGAAACACTTAGCAACAATAACGACTGCAAAATAAGAGAAAGGACAACAACATAAATGACAAAAATGCCCCCCTCTAGAGGAGGGCGACAGATCTAGAGAGTAGAGAAGAAAATGGGCCAATAGCTGGGACGAGTCGGGAGGGGTTCTGGAAGGTGGTCGACACGTAGGACAACAGCGTAAAGGGGAGTCCTGCTGGGCAGCAGCATCGTGGCAGCCTGCTGGAGTGGTAGGTCGATTAGAGGACAGTTTCTGGGGGCTGGATAGCAGATTTGCAGAGGCGAAACAACAATTTAGGGAGGCAGAACAGCAAGTGAGAGGGGTGAACAACAAGTGGGAAGAAGGGCGGCAAGTGGGAAGGCTGGACAACAAGTTGGTTGGCTGGACAGCAAGCAGGGATGACCGGATAGCGGCAAAAATGGTCGGACAACAGGCTGGGATGTTGTATGGGTGGCAGTAGGGACGGTTGGGCAATGTTAGGAGGCTGGTAGCTGAGAAGGAGGGTGGAGGTAGGGTTGGTTAGGAAAAGGGAAGAAGATATAACGCCGCTTTAGAGAAGGATATAGACACTGAAAAATACTCCACACAGGAATTTGAACCCAAAAATTATATTCCATAAGCAAAACAATCCCCACATGTATAATAATGTTTAGAACTTATATTAGACGATGTTGTAAAATAACAATGTTTGTAAAATAAAAAAGAAATTAAAAAGGGAAGAAATAGAACTAGACAATGACTTATAGTAGGAGATTAATGGGAAAAGGAGACGATGTTGTAAAATAAAAAAAGAAAATAAAAAAGGAATAGAAATATGCAATGTTTGTAAAATAAGAAAGAAATTAAAAATGGAAGAAATAGAACTAGACAATGACTTATAGTAGGAGATTAATGGGAAAAGGAAAGAAAGAATTAAAGGGAAAAGAAAGAGAAGGGTGGCGGTTAATTCCAACCTCCCTTGGAGGGTCGTCTGATCCAGCAGAAGGCTGGACAGGCCGCCGTTAGGCCGGTTTAGCAGACCTCTTCAAGCATCCCTGCATCAGGATCTCTTTAAGAACTTTACATTTAGCAGTAATATGTGTATAGTCTTCCACTTCTTCACAATGAGTCATCGTCGTTGTGCCTGTCGAACAACCATGCGTTAGTGGGAATTCCAATATGGATCACCCGCCACCAGAACATCTTTCTTCAGGATGAAGCTTCAACTTATCCAGCCTGAAATCTCCTTGTTGTAGGCCCTCCTCCTGTTGAATCCTTTTTCAGCAACAACAATAAAAGCAGCTACAACAACAGCAGCGGTAGCAAACAAAAACTTCAGTGCATAGTAGCCCTAAATATGCTTAAGGTTGTTGATTAAGTATGGGATGAAGATGTCCAGCTCAACTGTGGAGGTTAATTCTAAGTAAGAGACCAGAGATTCTGTTCAGATGACTCCTGAACTATATAATTTTATTAGAAATCATAAATTCAATGGTTATAACTACTTTCAATAGTCCCAATCTATCTTTATGTAAATTTATGATAAAAAGAAGAGGAACATCTTATGAGAGAGGCGCAATTCCTAAGATGATTGTCCCCAACCATCCGCATATTGAAGAATTGAGATCATATGATTATGGGTACGTTTGGGGCGGCGGTTTACCTGCAGTGCGACACCGTGCCACTGGCTTCGTTCGTTTGGGGCGACGGTGCAACCACGGCGTCCCGCAGTTTGGTGTAAACGCGAAAAGCTCCTCCTTACCTGCGGCCCAGCTTCGTCGATCGGCTTTTTACCCCCGTGCCCCCTTTTTACGAGTCCTAACCGCTGACAGTAGATCCCGTGAAAGAAGAGCAAGCCGCGAAGGTCGTCTTCCTCTTCTCCGCGGAAGGTGAGCTCTTCTCCGACAGCTGGCGGTCGTCTTCCTTCACAGTAAGTTTCCTATGCCTCTTCTTCTTCTTCTTCTCTTCGACAGAAATCGAATAACCTGAGGGAGCCTAAAAAAAACTTGAGCGAGGTTTATTTTCAGAAATTCCTGGGTAAATTAATCTTCTGCATAAGCTCAAAATACTAATTTTGTTATTGGGAGTATTATTCCTCTAGATGGAGCATTGCGTTTTCCCTGCTTCGAGCACTTCATTTTCCCTTTTTCCCTGTTTCGAGTGCTTCTGTAAAGTTTTCCTGTTCAAACTAGCCAGCACATGCAATTTTTGAAAAGATTCTTGGCAAATGGTGGGTGCTTCTGATTTCACATTGAACAAAGGTGAATCCGATTCAGTGTGTCCTGTCTGTCAACAAATTTATGCAATATTCTCATTGTGAAATTTGGTGAGAATTTAAAAGATAGTTGGAAGTGGGTGCTAGTTTTTGTGTTTGCAATGTTTCAAGCGTTATGTATGTCGTTATCTCTACTTTATGCTGATGGGGCAAGATGGAGCTGTGAACTTCAATGCCATGTAAATAGAGCAATAAACCCATTAGTCCTAAACCCTGATATCTCCAGAGGATTGAGATGATGCTAGACTTTGAAGAAGAGTATTTGGGAAGTTTTTCTTTGTTGGTATTATGTAACAATTTGAAAGATCATCCATCGATTTATTGTTTGCTTTCGTTTACTTCTGAATTTCTTTATATCAAAATAATCAGCTTTAAAGGGTTTCAAACACTTAGCATTATAGCTATGAAATCACATTATGGGGATGTTTGGTACCTGAATTTGAGCAAGGATTTTCAAGCTTCTGCTTTCAATTCAATCACATGCATTATAGCTATGAAATTAACCTGTGAAATAATTCAAACAAATTTACAACAGTAATCCTGTAGCATCTTACCCCATAAGTGAAAAGGGTGGATCAGATAATGGTGAATTCAACTTCATATTAAAAATAATATTATCATTATTTTACTTAGAATTTTATTTTTTTTCCTTTTTCTTTTTCTTAAGCACTTTCGGTACTCACTGTTAAGTGAGTAATGTATCTGAACTTTTGTTCTGTTTTGAAATAAATTTCTGCTTCTGATGTATCAAATATGTTGCTATCATAATTATGTTTTAAACAACTTTACTAAATAGGGGTAGAATAGTCGGTTTTCCAGAAACAGTTATCCCACAACTGTTTTCACACAGCCACAACAAACAGACAGTCTGCTTCCTCATAACAACTTCCTTGAAGCAGCTTCCTGGGGCAGCGCAGCTGCAGCTGAAAAGCTGAGAAGCTGCAGCTGCCCCAAACAGACCCTGTCTTGGCTAGTCAATCCAATGACCACTTAGGTGGGAGAACATATTATGCTCTATAAAATCGCCAAAGAAATCTAGTAGAGTGTAAAAGAAACATATTCCAACACTGAAAATACTGCAGAGTTGTTTGTGATCAAAATAAAATTTCATGGCTTTTTTCAAGGAGAACTAAGTGTCACCTAATACTTCANGATTGTCCCCAACCATCCGCATATTGAAGAATTGAGATCATATGATTATGGGTACGGTTGGGGCGGCGGTTTACCTGCAGCGCGGCACCAGGCCGCTGGCTTCGTTTGTTTGGGGCGGCGGTGCAGCCGCGGCGTCCCGCAGTTTGGTGTAAACGCGAAAAGCTCCTCCTTACCTACGACCCAGCTTCGTCGATCGGCTTTTTACCCCCGTACCCCCTTTTTATCAGTACAAACTGCCGGCAGTAGATCCCGTGAAAGAAGAGCAAGCCGCGACGGTCGTCATCCTCCTCTTCTTTGCGAAAGGTGAGCTCTTCTCCGACAGCTGACGGTCGTCTTCCTTCACAGTAAGTTTCCTATGCCTCTTCTTCTTTTTTCTTCTTCGACAGAAATCGAATAACTTGAGGGAGCCCAAAAAAAACTTGAGCGAGGTTTATTTTCAGAAATTCCTGGGTAAATTAATCTTCTGCATAAGCTCAAAATACTAATTTGGTTATTGGGAGTATTATTCCTCTAGATGGAGCACTGCGTTTTCCCTGTTTCGAGCACTTCGTTTTCTGTTTTTCCCTGTTTTGAGTGCTTATGTAAAGCTTTCCTGTTCAAACTAGCCAGCAAATGCAATTTTTGAAAAGATTCTTGGCAAATGGTGGGTGCTTCTGATTTCACATTGAACAAAGGTGAATCTGATTCAGTGTCCTGTCCGTCAACAAATTTATGCAATATTCTCATTGTGAAATTTGGTGAGAATTTAAAAGATAGTTGGAAGTGGTTGCTAGTCTTTATGTTTGCAATGTTTCAAGCGTTATGTATGCAGTTATCCCTACTTTATGTTGATGGGGCAAGATGGAGCTGTGAACTTCAATGCCATGTAAATAGAGCAATAAACGCATTAATCCTAAACCCTGATATCTCCAGAGGATTGAGATGATGCTAGACTTTGAAGAAGAGTATTTGGGAAGTTTTTCTTTGTTGGTATCATGTAACAATTTGAAAGATCATCCATCGATTTATTGTTTGCTTTCGTTTACTCCTGAATTTATTTATATCAAAATAATCAGCTTTAAACTGTTTCAAACACTTAGCATTATAGCTATGAAATCACATTATGGGGATGTTTGGTACCTGAATTTGAGCAAGAATTTTCAAGCTTCTGCTTTCAATGGAATCACATGCATTATAGCTATGAAATTAACCTGTGAAATAATTCAAACAAATTTACAACAGTAATCCTGTACCATCTTACCCCATAAGTGAAAAGGGTGGATCAGATAATGGTGAATTCAACTTCATATTAAAAATAATATTATCATTATTTTACTTATAATTTTATTTTTTTTTCTTTTTCTTAAGCACTTTCGGTACTCACTTTTAAGTGAGTAATGAATCTGAACTTTTGTTCTGTTTTGAAATAAATTTATGCTTCTGAATTATCAAATATGTTGCTATCATAATTATATTTTAAACAACTTTACTATACATGGGCAGAATAGTCAGTTTTCCAGAAACAGCTATCCCACAGCTGTTTTCACACAGCTTCAACAAACAGTCAGTCTGCTTCCTCACAACAACTTCCTCGCAACAGCTTCCTGGGCAACGCAGCTGCAGCTGAAAAGCTGAGAAGCTACAGCTGCCCCAAACAGACCCTATGTCTTGGCTAGTCAATCCAATGACCACTTAGGTGGGAGAAAATTTTATGCTCTATAAAATCGCCAAAGAAATCTAGTAGAGTGTAAAAGAAACATATTCCAACACTGAAAATACTGCAGAGTTGTTTGTGATCAAAATAAAATTTCATGGCTTTTTTCAAGGAGAACTAAGTGTCACCTAATACTTCAACATCTTGACAAAGTATAGCTACAATCGGGTATATTTGAGACACATGTGGAAATGCCCACATGATGTTGTTATGTTTAAATCCATTATCAAGAAGAAGAGAACCATCAAATTTCTAGTAGAACTGATACCATAGGAGAATGCCCAAACCACAAGAACAACTTTTATTAATAGAAAAATAGGGTTGCAACACACACAAATTGAAAGAACATCACCAAAACATTAAAACGACACAACAAACACCTTGAAAGTGCATCCCAAGGGCGGTGGAGATGTGCTGGGTGGATCTAGATGGCTAGTGGGGTGCGACAACAAGGAGGGAGTGTTAGGCAGCATGTTTGGCTGCAGAACAACAGGTTGCGGGGTTGGACATCAGGCTTGGAGGAGTTGGACAACAGGTTTGTCGGCTGGAAAGTGGGCTGGAGGCTGTTTGGGAAGGATCAAAGTGGCCGACGACTAAGGGGAAAGGGAAGGGAAGGTTTTGGAAGATAAAAGGAGATATACAATCACTACCTCGAAGTAAGATATAGCAGGAGCACCACCGCCTCTTTGGATACAACCCTAGAACAATGAAAATGATTCCACACAAAAACTCTGAAGATAAACACAGCAAGATCTGAAAACTCTAGGGCAACAAACATACATTTAAATAGGAGATATATAAACTAGGAAGGGAGAAGGCCCTCCCCTTGGGCAGCAACCCGGAAAGGCAAGAGGGAGCTTTAGTGATAATCCCAGTATGACAAGACGTTAGCGGAGCAGCGTGCTGAGGCGGGATCAGGCTTTAATGTGCGACGCTGGTCCAATCGGGCCTTGCTTGGATCAATTCAGCGGCCCCTTGCTTGAGGCGGTTCACCCGCAACAGCAAGACTTGTCGCGGGTACAGGAGAAACCACGTGTTAATCGCGTGTATGGGGGAAGCCCTGCATCTGTCTCCTGGGAGTTTCGACTTCATCCGTTAAAGCTTCTGGTTCTTGTTGCTGGTTCCTGGATCTCACTGACAACTATCCTGGCTTTTAAAGCATTTGAACAAATTTTCCTACTTGTGAGCATACCTCCCTATCTATTAGTTTTGGTTTGATATAATTTGAGTCAGGGGTACACCACTATGTAAGTTCACCTAAGTTACGTTTCAAATAATTAAATACCTCTTATGCTTCTCATCTACGAAGAGTTGGGCCTCAACAAGGTCGAATGTTTGCAAGAGTTTGATTGTTGGGTGATTCTTATTATCTTTCGGTTGTGTTCTAATAACAAGAGCTTCACACTTGTGGAACACTGGGGGTGGGGGCTGGAACTGTAGCTTCTTGTGGTGTTATCAGTTGACCGTCACTAAGGCCACCCACTAACATTTTAAATTCTGACAACTTCTTATCTCTGTTACCTTTGTATGTCTCAACAAAAACTTCTCCCTCCTTTAGGAGAGCAAGAACTAAAATCTCATCACAATGTGCATGTTTCTTTTGATCATATGGATGAAAGACATTAGATGCATCCACGAACAAGGGAGTTCCACGGGGGAAGGTGTCATCGAAAGAAAATTCTCGTCTAAATTGCTTCCCAGTATCTGCGGCGTCCTTACCCAACTTTTCGATGACGCCCTGCTCGGTGAAGTAGATCACTCCTCTGGTTGTGCATTCTTCTTCTGCATGTCCAAATCCGTGACACTTGCAATATTTTCTAGTTGTGACAAACTCGTGGCTAGATTTTGTTGGATAGTATCCAAGGTTCGCTTGGTGTTGCGGTCTTTCCACTTCGAAAACCAAAGTCTGCAACTTCTGACGGTAGTAAGTTGGTAGAAACTGGCGTTGTGTTTCCCAATTCATCTTCATATCTTCTCACTCTCTTCTTCGACCTTTCAAATCATGGTCGATGATAGCCTCCCATTGGATTTCATCATTCATGTTTGTAATCAACCGCCAAAGTTGGCAGATCTCTCGTCGTATGTCTTCCCAGGAAGGCTCGGGCATGTGTCTCCTTAGAGGCATGGCTAAGGTTTAGAGTTGGGAGGTGAGAGAGGATTAAAAATTTAATTTAGACTTGCTGATTTTGAATATCAGCAAGAGGAATTGAAGGTTAGATCAAGGTTTTTTGGCTATGGTTGGGAATACGAAAGAACAAAAATTGTGTGAGGTGGCTTGGGTGATTGGGGGGAGGGGGGATGCTAAGACACCCTAGGATGGAACTAAAGTTAGGCTAGCTTTGATACCAAATAATACTGGAGGAGAATGCTCAAAC
>NEWO01000015.1:1439419-1462713 GCA_003013225.1 Phalaenopsis aphrodite
TATCTTTCTTTCTAGTTAATATATTAGCATTTTTATGTTTATATATATATATATATATATATATATATATATATATATATATATATATATATAGTCATTGAGGAAGGTTTCTCTTTCCATCTAAAATTTTATAATGAACTTTTTTAGAAATATAAAATTTGTTTTGAATTTTGTTGTTTCTATACAAATATAAATTTCATGTTTGAATTTGATTGATCTGTTCTCCTGTACCTACCTCTCTTTATGCTTGTCAAATTCCTCTTAAAATATTTCTGTTATGGTAATGTATCTGCATCCTCATTTTGAAATGACTATTGAATCATTCCTAACATGAACCTTGTAATTACGATATTTCCCAGATTTTTTAGGTTCTTGTCTTCATTTTGGTTTATTCTTATTTGGTTTTTCTTCCATATTATTTACTGTTGATTTTTTGGATTACTCGATTTTTAGATTCACGTATTTTCCTATTTATAATTAAAAAACTCTCATCAGAGCTTCTCATTGTATACTTTTCCTTGTGCGACCACCTCCATATTTTACTCATTTTAAGTAGCTTATGACGCGGAAAAGAAAAAAACGTATTTCAAGTATATCTGAAGAGAGCATGAACATGGTTTTCTTTTCAAGAAGTGAAGATTAAAGTAGTTTAACCACATTTTGATGCCAAAAAGCTGGTTAAATCTGCTTTAGCATTGTACTAATCTTCATAATTACCACTAACATTTTCCAACCTGTTGGTTTCGGTCTTAGAAATCATTGGCTGTTGATGTGAAGGTCATATATATTAGTTCCTTTGGAGAACAAAGTATGTTTTCAGTGCTCGCATTTCATTATCTTCCACTACTTCAGTATGTGTGACTTCATTAGCTATCATAAACTAAAATATTACAACAATTTAGTGTTTTTTACTTCATTTAGATGAGCAATAAAGTTTTAAATTTTTTTAATGTGCCCCATTACTTTTGATTCACATGTAGCTCTGCCCCTCTTTTGTTTAATTTTGCAGATAATTCATTGGCATGAGTTTTTTGCTGATTTTTTTTTAATTAATTGTTCCTACTTGGCACCCAATTAATCATTAGATTTTTTAGCTGAATGCTAAACTTTTTTCCTGTTTATATTTGCATGCAAAAGAATGCCTGATTGTCTTGTCACAGGCATGTATTGGTACGAGGGTGGTTGCTAGTGAGACTCTATCAGCAATAAGGAAGGATGTCCTATCAAAGTGCTACGGTATATTATTAGTCAATATTTACCGTCAAATTTTCTGTTGTCTTTGGGAATGTTGAATAATACAAGGCCTATGTATGGATCTTCAATTTGGTGTTTCAATGAAGCATTTCCTTTTTTTATGTAGGGGGAGACATTACTAGGAAAAAGAAGCTGCTTAAGAAGCAGGTTATTTATTTTTCATGCTCAAATTACTACATCACTACCAACTCATTTAATTTAGTATGCTCTTTTTGAACAGATTATCCACAAGCCTTTTGAAATATGCAGTACTAAAAACATCTCCCTCCCTCCCTCCCTTCTCCCTCTCTCTCTCTCCCTCTTTCTCTCTCTCACTTATGGACTTTAAATTCATTATAGACGTTGCATTTGTAGTTTACTCTTTTGGCCAGATAATGAGTTTGTCCACCGTAAAATCATTATTTCTTCAAGAATTTATCAAATACAGTAATTCTTAGTTGAAATAGTGATGACATTGTCCTCGAAACAATGTGTTTAGTAGCAAACATCTCAGCCACACAAAATAGATGTATTTAATGGATCTTCTTGGCTAGTGATCTCTTTCCAAGAAACCGCTTTCTTTTTTGCTTTATAGCAAATTATTTTCACATAATACCTATAGGTTGCTCCATCTTCGTGTTGAAAATTTAATCTAGTCAAATATGAAGTTACTGAACCAGCATTCACAATATCAGGATAGGGGTCTTTGTTTTATCGTATACTCATTGGATTTAATGGATTTTGTGTATGGTTGAGGTTCATGGATGTCTCTCATAGAGCTTCTACATACTATATCTCTGCAATGCATTAAATAATTCACTATATTTATATACACACGCACATACTGAAATGTTGAGGGACTAAGTTCTAAATTTTAATCAATAAAGGATTAAAATCACCTACATGTAGCTAACATGGAAAAATATACATAGTAAATAAGTATTTTGCGGCCAAAAAATAAGGCATGGCTAACAGCAATGATAACTAATAAAAGAACCCAACAATGTAGAGCACAGCTCGGCATAGCTCAAGTACGGCACAACAGTTGATATATGATCCAAAGTAAAAGAGGAAGTTAAGCAGGTGAGAACAAATCTTCAAATAAAACCACCATTAGCGAAGAAAATCATCGCTGCCAATCAAAAGCCCCATAGTTGTTGGGAAAAACTAGGGCCGGGCAAAGTTTTCAAAAGATACCACAGCAAGTCATACGCAGAAGCCTGATATAGAACATTTTCTCATGCAACAAAGCACTTATGGGGGGACAAGAAAATGATTTCCACTTGAAATTTGTTGTTACAAACTTGGTCAGTTGTTTGCGGGCACATTTCATAAAAAAATAAAAAATAAAAAATCCATTTGCTTTAATGGCTGAGTCTTGACATATATGTAATATATAAAAAAAAAATCAGATTGGACTAGCCAGGGTAGAAGTACTCACTTTAATATTCGGAATGAAAATATCTTTCATACACTTACATGCTTGTAGTGTTTTTAAAGGCGACACTTATTAGGGCAAGTTTAATGCTATCCTAGGTTTATTGGACGGAGAGGGGTAATGAGGTATGATTATGGCTTTTTAATTAGCTTATGATACTTTTACATTTTGCTTTTGCATTAGCATTTGCTTGCATTTTTATTTTGTTTGGTGAGCCTCTTACTATTAATAGAGGTTCCATTAGAATTTAATGAACCATAATGATGGAATGATGTGATTTACTCCCAAGTCCCCCTCTTCTCTTTCCTTTCCTACTAATTTTATTTTACCTCGTGTCCCCTTGCTATATCTTTATATCTCCCCTCCAATCTCCTTTCCTCTTCTTATCCTTCAGCTCACCACCTCAGCATACCCTCCACCACTCCATGTGAAGCTCAAGCCCATTCATGTGTATTCATCCTCAACCGTTCACCACAAACTACCCCTTGGCCTTTTCCTGCATTAGTGAACTATTACTATGCTTTTCAGTATAAGGAACCCATTTGATGTAATCCAACTCCAAACACATGGAGTAGGATAGTTTCTAGAACATTCTTTGCTCACAAATGCGTGATATTACTAAGGTGTTGCTTAAGCGATACTTACCATATAGTGCTTGGCAATAGACGATAGCCTTGCCTTAATGGAAGAAATGTGATATCGGAACTAGTTTAAAACAGTTGAAACAAAAGTAAACTTTATAAAACAAAGGAATCAGAGCTAGCCTAGCCATAGTCTTATTCTAGGATTTCCTAGAATCTACCATAAACCAAAAATTTTCTTTCCTACCACCAAATACCCTTTACACTCCCACAAATCTTAAACCCTAACCATGTCACCTAGGAGAAAAAAATCAAGGTTACAACACAACTCAAAACGGAAACACGGTGCAACAATAACAACTTACAGCTAGGGCTTGAAGAGAAGATTCAAAGGCGGCGGTGGCTTCGACGAAGAAACAAGGGGAAGGAGAAGGGTTGGTGGTTATACAGTAGGTTGGGAAGGACTTTAAAGGCCAGTTTGAGGGCCGGAGGAGTGCTACGCTAAGGAAGCCTGCATAGAGTGAAGTGGAGGGATGCTGGGTGATGGTGGGAGTATAGCTGCAGGTAAGGGGCAGCTGGATGCAGGTTTTTGGTTGGATAAGTGGACAGCCGGTTGGGGAAGGTGCATTCTGTTGTTTGAGGGTTGGACAACAAGTACTGTTGTAGGAAAAGGGGGCGGTAGGACAACATAGAGGATTAAGGCTTGTTGTTTTCTATGGGGAGATTAGTGGGAAGAGGTAAGGAGGAAATCAGAAAGGATACATCAACACCTCGGAGCAGGATATAGTCGTATCACCACATGTCGTCAGAGACGACCCTCGTAAGGGAAAACAAAGACTTATGCAGAAATTTGAAATAACTCACACAAAAAAATTACTCTAATTTAGCACACACACACACACGTATATCATGTCTAATAGATAAAATAGGAATGAGAGGTTTTCTCTGTGGGCGACAACCAAAAAGGGAGTAAGAAGAGGCAAAACAGAGAAATAGGGATGTTGGACGCTATATCTCCTGCCTCCTGCTGGACCAGACTATTCTAGGCTAAACCAAATGGTCGGTCCAACCATTTCCTCAAGCACTGATGGGTTGGTTCCTCTTTCCCCTAAGTCTAGCGTGTCTTCCAGCCCGCATCAGTCTCCCAGGTTTGGGGGAGATTTGACTTCATTCGTCGAACTTCCTAGTTCTTTATCTGTCATCATATCAGCACCTAGATCCTACTGGCGACTGCACCGCCCTCCAAGGTACCTGAGAATCTTTCCAAACTTACAAGTAAACATTTCCATCAGTCCATTCTTCTGGCAGTCTGAACTGAACTGAGTCTGCATGTATTATCTCTACTGTTGAATACTGCCAAAGTACTCACTGGTTGGATTAACTAGATCTGAAGTGGGGGTAAACTAAACCTTCCCGCCTGGTGGTGGTGTTGGCTTAAGGTATCGATCTTGACATCCTGAAATTTTCTGTCGTGTTTGTCTCGTGGCTGGAGCTCGTATCTCAATTTCATCATCTCTCGTCGGCACCAACGCTAGTCTTACTGATGTTGCTCTACTAACAAGGGCTCCTGTGATCTCGGGCTTCATCGAAGGAAGCAGGATGACACGCTTCCTGTCCCTAGTGAAGGAATATATTTTTTTTGAATCCTTCGTGTCGCGTCCTCTGGTCAAGTTGTTTCGGTCTCCCAAACAAAAAGTGGTAGATATACATGGGGACCATGTCGCACCACACCTGATACTATAGTTGGCTCTCAATAAAAAACTCCATTAGGCACCTCCGATCAATGCCGACTATGCTCTCCTTCGAACATGTCAAAAAATATAGTTGGGAGTGTCTCTGAGAAATGAGTCACAATTATTCTACCATTTGTATAGATTCCACAATCTTATTACTCCCCTCATTGATGATGAGACTGCATACATTTATGATCACCGTGTAGCAGGTGTTGAATATGCTGTGACAAAACCACTGCGGATCCCTAATACCCTCAACCTGTTGGATCCGTTGAATCATAAGTGTCTCTCATTCATCTTGTGGCAAATGGTACTCCTCACTCTGTTCTTCAGCTCTCTCTTCATAGCTAACCTCCTCCATGGCGCTCTGCAAGGTGAAAGACACTACTCAACTCGTTGGGCAGCTGGAGGCAATATGCCCAAATCCGTGGCATTTGAAATATTTTCTGGCGGGGACTGCAGCAATCATGCTACTATTATCATGCTTCTTCTCACTAGGGGTTGCTTTATCCTTATCCAGACTAACTTTCTCAACTCCTTGAGGTGTGCTCCTACTAGTGTCTCCAAATGTTGATGGTTGTCTGACTAGCGGTGGCTACCTGCTCTATTTATGCTGCCCCTCCACTTTTAATGCTTAGGTTCGTACATCTCTAAGTGACAAATAAGGCTGCAACTGCACCACATTGCTAACAGTGGGTTTCAAGCCCCCCAGATAATGGGCTATGATATGTTATTTTGGCCCGACGAAATCACAATCATCTGCAACTGATTAAACTTCATAGTAAACTCCTTTACTGAATAATCTTGTTGTTGCAAGTGGTGCAGCTTCAGAGACATGTCCTGTCGGTAGTATGGGGGTAGATATTTTCTCTGCAGTTTTTTTCTCCTCCTCTCATTTGGACATTTTATCACATCTTTCTCTTTTTTTTCCTTCTATAAGCTCTCTCACCATAAGTAGACGTTTTCAATTTGATGGCGGCTAGTTTCACATTTCTTTCTTCTGGCATTTTTTTATACTCGAAAATTTTTTTAATTCCTTGTAGCAAGTCAACAAAAGTATCTTAATTCGTACCTCCATCAAACTTTAGCAGGTTCACTTTGATGTCGAAGTATTTGTGCCATCCAAATGATCTCTTTGAAATTCTCCCTATGGAAGGGATTCAGAATTCCCCCTCTAGGCCTCTTCTGATACTGGATTCTGAAAAGCCATGGCCTGTCTTTTTCATCACTAAAATTATCCCTATGGAAGGGATTCAGATCCTCCTCTCTTTCCCCCCTTCGACTTTCCAGATTTTGGTCTAGTTATATCCCCCTATGTTAACTCATCAATTTCACAAGCCTTTGTTGAAGACGACGGGCTCACATCATATCTCTTCCCGGGTAGGCTCGGGATTATTTGGTGGTAGGAAGGAAAAATTTTGGGTTATGGCGAATGCTAGGAAACCCTAGAATAGGACTAGGGTCATGGTAGCTACGATACCAAATGATATCGGAATTAGTTCAAAACAGTGGAGACAAAAGCAAACTTTATTAAGCAAAGGAATCAGGGTTACAACATAACTCAAAACGGAATATGACACAACAATAATCTCCGGCTAGGGCCAGAAGATAATTGTTGTGTCTACAACAATCATGGTAGCTCTAAAATGACTCACACAATACATAACCCTAATTCAGCACATGCACATATATCAGGGCTAATACATAAAATAGGAAGGGGAGGTTTCCCCTTTGGGCTGCAACTAGAAAGGAAGGAGGAAGAAGCGACAAAACAGGGAAATAGAGACACTGAGAGCGGTATGTCCCTCCCCTTGGGAGCGGACAACGGGCCGGTCCAGTCTTCTGCTCAACCGGACTAACCAAGCTTGAACCAAATGGTTGGTTCACCATTTCCCCAATCCCTGATGGGTCAGTTCATCTTTATTCTGAGCCTTGCATGCCTCCCAATCTTGCGTCAAAATGGTTGCTACTACCTAGGATTGTAAACTAGTCGAGCTTCAACAAGCTCATGCTTGGCTTATGTTCAGCTCGTTCGAAATTAAATCTGTTCGAAATTGACTCATGTTCAAAATTGCTCGTGAATTGTGTGTTTGTGTTCGACTCGATTTGCATATTTGTGTTTTTTCATATTCGACTGGTGTTCGGCTCAAAATTGACTCGTTAAATTAATTAGATTAATCTATTTAGGGTGTTGGATTTGAACTTGCACCATTCCATGCGATAAAAAAGCACAGAACCATGTGACTACACGAGCTATGGTGATTTAATTTAGATATAAATATATATAATATGTTATTATATAAATAATATATAATTTTCTTATTTCAAGCTAAAATGAGACGAACGCGATCTAACAAAGTATTGTTCTTATATAGCTCATTTATAATTCAAGCTTAAAAAATTTGTTCGCGTTCATTTCGCTTAAAAAATAATTCAAACATGTGCCTTTTAAGGGGCCGAACATGAACTATTCGTGAAAAACTTGATTTTTTGGCAACCATGCTAGTACCACTAATTAGAATGATATGTTTTTGGAACATTGATTGGATATATAAGGATGAATACTAGCAAATGAGTTGGTGAAAGCTTCAAGTTTGAGAGTAGTTCAACTCTGAGGATGGACGGTGTAATATCCAGTATTGATAAAATAACACATATAAGGATGAGGATGGAATAGGATGTAGAAAAATTAGATTGTTTCAAGGTTACCTATGCCACAAACTTAAATAGTTTAATTGTAAAATTTTAAATTGCCTTTTGAGTGTTTGTTTAAGATAATTTACTTAACTAGTTAATGAAACATTGAATGTGGTGAAATTCAAAAGTGGAATGTGGGACTAGCTATGATGAGTTTTGATTCATTGAATATTCAATCTAAAAGAGATTTAACTTTTCATCTTATGAAAAAAATTTCGCCTGCTGAGAGATGCTTGTTTTTGAACCCAATAACAATTTGGCAAACCAAGAATTGCAGATGCTAAGAAGCCAATTTGTAGATAGCCTCTTTCTAATCTTCTTTTTTTTTTCTTCAGAAGTCATTTTAAGAAGTGTACCCTCCCACTAGAACATTCAGGATGACCCAAGTTTTTCTTTTCTTTTATTTACCTACGTGGTGGGAGTTGATTGTTTTTTTTTAATTCATTTAGTTATAATTCAGTCTCCTGATTTATTTATTAAGGTAATATTACCATTTATAAGTTTCATGGTAATATTACCATTTATAAGTTTCATGGTAATATTACCATTTATAAGTTTCATGGTAACGCTTTATGTTGATTTTAGCTTAGTTTCTGCAGAAATATGCTGTCTAATGGTGGTTTTGTTAAGAGCTTTGGAAAACATTTTTTTTAAAATTCTATCACCATCACATTCCTCATTTGCAATAAATTATATCTATTTCATCTTTCTATTTCCACCTAGAATTTCTTCCAAATTAATGCAAATTCTTTTTGTATATGCATGTACAGAATGCCTAGAAACTACCACACAATTCTTATGTATTTACATATCTAACACCGAAGCTTGATATTTACATACATATGGCTTAGGGTCCTAAATTTATGCATGAAAGGACCGCTTCGCTTTTGAAAAGATAATGATGGTGGTATTTTTGATGTGATGTTAAAAATTTGAGTGACATGCAAGTCAATATGAATGGTTAGCTGTTAGATACATAAATACATAAAAATTATATGGTATATGTATGTAAAATGCCCCCTTAAACCTATCGTTGACCAATAACTTACGAAGAATGCATGTTTCTTTTACAAGCCTCCAATATTTTTTTGCAGGCCGAGGGGAAGAAGAGAATGAAAGCAATTGGCAAGGTTGAAGTGCCCCAGGAGGCCTTCATGGCTGTTTTAAATCTTGAGAAGGAGGTTCTATGATGCTCTAATGCATGGTATTATTTTTCAAATTTCCACTCAAATATCAAACTTCATCTAAAACCCCAACTCATATTTTTCTTTTTTTATCAAATTCTCTATAGTTTGATTGTGGTACACATAAATACATCGATTCGGTGGTTCGAAAAGATCACCTGGGTGGTTGATTTGTAAACGTTTATGTTTCGGGTTGGCTGTATGTAATTATTCCTAATTTCCTTTTTGACTTTAAAGTATGTAATGTCCAAACCTTAACCTTTATGATTCATCTTCTTCTTTGGTTTTACTGAATTTGGACTGTTGAAATAAAACCAAAGCGGGAAGAGTTGTAACTGCTAAAAAATAATATTATTATCATAAGTATTATTAGGAAGATTTACATACTTTTATATATATCTAATGTAAATATATATCTAATACTTTAACTTTAACTTTTATGTATATAAGTCATATTATTTATGCATGAAAAAGTTGTATTTTATTTTTAAAAACTTATTTTAATTTTTAAAATATAAAATAGTAATATTTTTTTTGTAATTTTAAAATTTTGGGCGGTGTAAATATATATATATATATTTTATCTGAAGGCATAAAATTGGCATGTTATAATGACATGATTCTATTGTTCACTGGCAGCTTGTTCCGGATGAAACCTTCTTTTCTGTAATCCCAAGATGATGTCATGGTGATCTGCGCCGCGTGAAGGCCTTTGTAATTCACTAGTTGTCTGCACCGACACGAGTCTATTGAAAGGTGCTGCACTTGTTTAGTTTTAGTTTTAGTTTTTGCCTATGTATAAATTGTAAGCGATTGTGGTATCTTTTTTCTATAGACAAAATATATATATATATATCAGGATACAATGAGGATATAATGCAAGATAAGGGAAATACAAAGCATGGGTAGTGAGTTGTAGCGGTCTAAATTTTCACTCATCAAGATATTATTTCTTTTGGCATAATATGGTCTCACCAATTTATCCTATTGGTGTAATTTCTCTGGTGGTCACATGTCTTGAGAGTGCTCCGACAAGAGCTTATTTAACTTTGGAGATTCTGACGAAATTTTAACTACTACTCCAAAAGATGTTTTGTTGTTTAAAAATTACTTAAAGGGTCTTACTATCTTTCTCATTTAAGCAATTGGTGTTATTGTTAGTTATTTGAACTAATAATGATCTGGCATGCAGATAGAATTTTAGAAAAGGTCTATATAGATTCAAGAGATGGCTCCCATTAGGTAGCACTTTTATCCCATCTTGGTTCAAGAGGTGGATCCAATGGCGTAGCATTTTATTTTGTGTGACACTAAGTTCTCATATTTAGCTAGTGTAATGTTATGATACCAGTTATAATGGTCTGAGCTCTCACCCATTGAGATATTGTTTGCTTTAGCCTAATGGCCTCATGGCTTTTATCTCATTGGTGCAATTTCTCATGAGGTCAACCATTGCAGCAATGATCCTACTCGAGCATTCTTACTATAGAGTTTTAATGAAATTCCAATAATTACACTAAAATGTGTCTCAAAATTTAAGAGCTCGGCTTCATTTTATTTGAGTGATTTAACATGAAGAGTCAAAAAAATATAAAAGTGAACCACAAAATTTTAAAAAAATGTGTTTTCCTAATCTAAATTTTCTCTTGTTGAGGCATCTAGGTTCAACCTCATTTGAAGCTCAGTTTTAAGGACATACGAAGATGAGATTCCCATTTCAATATTATATGTTGAGGCGACAAAGACTTAATGATACCATAATTAACCCGAAAAGCATTAGAATGCAAAAATAGTGTTGTTGAAACTTTAAAAGGAAACACAACAATGTTCTTAAAAACATGGAATAAAGAACACAGGTACAAACAAGCCCTTACGGTGAGGATGGAGGTGGTGAAGCCTGCTACACAACGAGAGGGAGGCGGTTTGAGGGTTTGCGACAAGAGATGAGGGAGCTAAAAGGGATGGTGACAACATGTTATGGTGGAGGTAGGGTGGTGTTGGCAAGTAGAGGTGTAGGAAGGTGTGGCAGTACTAGGACTGGGTGATAGAGGGATGGCGACAGTACGTGGAGTTCATGAGAGGGCTAGCGGTAGCAAGAGGAATTCATGAGAGGGTTGGTGGCAGCTGTAGAGGTTCTAGGGGAGGTTTGGTGGCACTATGAGGGTTTGCGGGTAGGGGCGCCAGCAGTTGTAAGTGAGGTGAGGATGGTGATCTCAAAAATATGGAGAGGAGCTGGCAGGGATGAAAATGTTGCAGTAACTTAAGTTCATTTCCTTTGAGTTTTTTTTTTTTTTCTTTTGCAGAGTTATGAGGTGTTATGGTCAACCTACTATAAATATCCAAACTATCCAAAGGATAACAAAACATGAAGCAATGGATGATCTCAACTAAATCATCAATGATAGTTCGGTTGATGTTGGTTAACGAGTCTGACATAAGTTATGGTTGGCACTCACAAAAGTTTGTTTGTCTGTATTCATTCGATAGGTTTACCCAAATTATGGGCTGACATCTAGATTTTTGTTTTTCGTCTAAATTGCTGATAGGTTTACTTAAGGGCAAATTCTTCTACCCCAACCTAAATAACTTCAACTAAACTTTACAAATTGAAATTCGTAACTGAAACAACAAACAAAAAAATGTCATTGCATTCACAACCATATAAACATCATGCATCGAAACAATCTTGATTGACATTGAAAATAAAATCGAGTAGAAACTCCTTTTCTATTTAGGAACATGAATGATAACATGATATGTAAACATATGCATGACATGTTGCTCTTGTTCCTTGTCTTCAGCCCCTCACTCATTGCACAGAAAGAGTGATTTGACCTGTGAGAACCACTACCTTATTGAGTGAGTATTGCCCACGCATACTGATTGCCTTTTTTGAATGAACCTTCAATGCAGTCATCATCAAGGACTTCCACACCCTGTTGCTCAGTTTGCTTCGATGCACTCCGCATCAATTGAATTTGAAAATTTGAGTGTAACGAGCTATAAGAGCATTTAAATTTGAAATCTCAAAATTATATTCGCATTAATCTCAGGACATGCAACTTGATTGATGGTCAAGTAATAAGGCCTATAACTCCTGATATGCAACATCGAGACTAGTCATGCAGGATTTTAAATGTGATTAAGTGGTTTAGATGGCAGCCCTTTCCAGGCAAGATATAAGTCCATATTGGATAAGGTTTTGTAGTTTTCATTCTCTTGGTGAACTTCACTATAGGACTCTGAGGTTGTTCGTCTAGCTACGACGTAAATCCACACTTTTAGGCTCCTGCATGATTGTATGTCGTAAGTCATAATAAAATGCAGCGGTAACCCTTCTGTGCTCTTAAGGACGAAACAAAGCCTTAATCGAGAGTTTTCTTAAGTGACTTTGATTACTTAAGATGTAATTAACTATTGAGTCTTGCTCTTATAAGTAGAAAAAGGCCCAAGAATAGACACAAAAATATGAATCTCTGGTGATGGATTTCCTTCATAAGATCCTCTTACTGATACGCTCCCAAGGTGTCTCGACATGATCTCCTTTCAAAAGTGCACTGAGGAAAATATCCACACGAAGTTCACTTCATGGAAGTTCCTCACATGCTATATCTTGTTTGTCTTCGTCATCATATACCCTTGCCTTCTAATTCCTCTCTCCAGATCAAATGATCCGGAAGAGAGCTCACTTAGAGAAGGGATTACACGACAATAAACAAGCGTCAAATCTCCCAACTAATAGAAATTACATGAATGACAAGGAGAGGAGCGAGGCCTAGAAAAGGGCTCCGACATCTAATCTCTTCAATAGAGAATTATAAAAAAATAAATATTTTTAATTAGTTATGGATGAAACATAAAAGCTTGTCTTATTTTTCACAATTATATCATGTCACTATGTCCATGTTGTATAGTGTCCATATCCTTGTATTTGTGTTTGGTCTTAGTAACATAACATGATGTGGTGTATTTCCCTAGGAGTTTTGGGAATAGTGTGACTAAATGACCTTGGGTGATGTTTGGTTGCAACCTGATTTTACGTTAAATAGGTTTTATCAAATCCAATAAATCTGGATTTATCAAACCCTGTGCGACGAAAATGGAGCTTTCGAGCGACGACAGATTAAATCTTTTAAATACGCCCCACAATCAGATTTAATACTTTTGAATATTTTGAATTTATACTGTAGAAGAGACAGAACGCGAGAAATTTTGGTTGAACGAAGCGCTGAATTTAATGTTAATTTTTTTTAGTATTTGGTTGGATTTACCTTAAATTCATACCTAAATCTTATTAAGATTATGCTACCAAATGCCCTCCTTATGTGAATTATGATAGAATAAATTAGAAATAGATAAAAAAATAAACCATGGGGAGATGAACCAATGATAAATGACACACATCAAAAATAGAATCTACTTTAGGGGCTCTACAAAAATTTAGCCTAGAGAAAACCAATCCTAGGGGCAATAACAATGAAATAAAGTTCCTAGAACTTGAAGACAACAAGAATTTCAACATCGCATCAGAGGCAAAAACATTTGATCTTATAGTTAAAATTTTTTTTTTTGATTAAGGTCTTGTGATCGTAAATTTAAATCATATATTTTATGATTTGTCAATCATTATTCAAATAAAAAAATAGAAAAAAGATACATTGAGAATTGAATCAGCATTAATAAATTGCTATCCTTAGTCAATAATTAAATCTATAGAAATCATGGTGTAATTAGAGGTAGATTACTTTACCCAGTAATGCATTCCGAGTTTAAAGATTACTAGCACTATTGAGAGAGGAAGGATGCCTTCCCCCCTCCCCCTCTCCCTCCCCCTCTCTATTTGGTCTATTTATAGGCTTCAAAAATAGTGGAAAAAGACTCAAAATTCCTGAAAAACTAAACCCCCATCCCTTGGCGTGTGACACAAGTGTGATTTCATGTTTTCAATGGATGTCTCGTGCGATCCACCGGTCTATCCACATGGAAATTCCTTAGATTCATTGTGCCACATGGTTCTCGCATGAAGGATCATACAATCCATAGGTCTCGTGCCATGAGGCATAATTGCCTCATGGCACGAATTGTTAACCCGGTTCGTGCATGACCCTGGACTCGAAACGTGTTCCTCATTACTCTCCTCGCACGTTCAACAATTGTCGGCCAACGCCAACCAACTTAAAAAAAAAAATTTAATTATTTATTCTATTTTCATTTTTTTGGATTATTTTCGGATGATACAAACTAAATCGTACAAAATTAGGAGAGTTAATGGTGCACATCAACTAATGTTACCATGTGGCATGAATCTCGAGTCATTTGATATAAATATCTAAGCATTTTTACCGAGAACTATTCCAATTAAGATTAAAACCCATTCAAAGCTCCAATTTCAATAAAAGTACAATCAAATTGAGTGGTTTGACAAGACAAACTCAATGATATATAAATTGATTCAATCTGTTTCTAAATAAGCATAAATTAAGTCATTAAAACACTTTTAGAGGCTTTGTTTGGTCATTTAGGGGGCAAATAAACTTCGAATTCGACACATGATCAAATTGAGCGTCTCGACAAGGGGAATTCAAACTTGATTATGAGTTTATTAAAGCCATCAAATCATAAAAAAAATCACATATGATCAAGTGGGATTAGTATGGACAATTTTGATCAAATGGTAACATAAGTTATTAACAAAATGACAAAAATGTCACTCTTAAAGCCTATAAGTAGACCCCCTCTCTTCACATGGCTTGGGGTAAAACTATGAATTTAAGTCGAAAATCGTTAATCGCTAGAAGATTGATTCAAATTTTGGCTTGAAATAAGCAGAGTTATGAGCTAAAAATTTGGATAGATTTTTTTCAAGCTGACCTCAACTTTGCTTGAAATTGGATCGTCACCGTATGATAGCGAATTTAACAAATTTAGCTCGAAGATTGTTAATTGCTCTAATATTGATTCAAATTTTGGCTCAAATCGAAATCAGATCGAACTAAATGAGCTGAGCTAAGAGCCTAAATTTTTATCGATTTTTTTTCGAGCCGATTTTGAGCTTCAGCTCGGCTCAAATAATTGAATCATTAACAATCCTACTTTGTGTGTGTGTGTGTGTGTGTGTGTGTGTCTGGGGGTGGGGGATGATAGCTCTCATCTTTCGTAGACACTGACCACTGTTGACCACTGTCCGTCGACCACAGCCCTCTGCTTACCATAATTATTGAATTCTATGGTCTAACGAAGTACCTTGAATGCGACACAATGAAGTACCCAAGACCCAATGTGTGAAATACCCCGAATGGAGTGTGAAGAATTACCCACTACGTGGTGTATGGAGTACCTCAAATCCGGTGTAACCAAATACCTAAAACACAATGCAACGACAAATCACGAATTAGATATATTAAAGTCCCGACAATAACTCTTAAATGTAACTACTCTCAATCATTGTATGTATAATATAATTAATCTTTTTGTGTATTGTATACAAACGAACAGTACACGTGTTGTAACATTATGACTCTTCTTTCCCAATTGCGGGACAAGTCTCTATTTTTATACATACAAACTTAAAGTGGATTGTTTTGACTAAGCTAAAACACTTGTTTTTTTTTCCAATTTTGGATTTTTTCATGTAAAAATCCCTAGTGTCTAATGTTACTTTCTCTTTATCTGTGTGGATCGATTTTTCGTACAACACTGAGACGTTAAGTTACTACCTTACCACAATAAATTTTCTTGCAAACAACATATTAGATCTGATACGAAATATTTGGGTGACATAAATGTAAAAAATCAAAGTTTAGTGGTTAGATTTGTTAATACAAAAGAATTTGGTGCAAAAGAAGAAAGGGATCATTTTATTGCTTTTAATGAATAGTTGATGAAGAGAATTTAGTTCTTTATATAATACAACGTAATACATACTTATTTTTTCATATCTTATAAATTAAACAATTATCAATGTACATCTTAAATTTTGAAAGTTAATATCATTAAATTATTTATGTTTCCTTTTTTATTCTTAATATTTTATTTATTTAATATAGATACACACACAAACATATATATATATATATATATATATATATATATATATATAATATGTAAAATAAAAAAATAATACCCGTTAATGACGTGTATGTCGACGTGGCAGTCGGTAATTGACCGCAGTGTCTGGACATAATGTTTTTACCTTGTGCAAATCACTGTCTTGCCGGTGTTTCATCTCTCATGTGCAAGAATACTTGATTTTCGAGGATTTGTTGTCACATCTCTTCTCTTGTTGGCACGAGACAGTAAACATAGAAAGTCGATAATTATAAATTTAGAACGATTTCGCAAAACTTATTGTTGATGAGGTAGGGAAGGAGAACTGAGCAAGACTTGCATAACGGAGTGTTTTCTAGTAATTTAGAAAGTTTAGGTGTTATATTAATAAATTTAATCTTTAGAGTGCTAGATATGTAAATTACAAAGTGTTGAGCGCTATTCCCGAAATAAACAATACCAAGTATGTAATATTTGGTCAAAGCTTGCCTGGAAGGCAACGACGTTTTGGCGGCGTAGAGACAACGCAAACTCCCATCTTTCTCGTTCTTCCGCTCCTACACATCTTCCTTTCGAGTAAATCCGGGATTTACGGCTGAAATCCGTGAAATCCAGGATTATCAGATCTGCGGCTTCGCAAGATTTATCAAGTCCCGCTCTAAATCCTTTACCAGACAGCCCCATAAATTTATTTTCATTTTCATCTACTCAGCGGAATTCACTCAGAACTCGAAAGAATCCTCCTTTTTTTCTCTGCTCACAATCTACGTATCAATCGTTTTCTGTCGCAACTTCGTCGCGTTTTCTAATGGCGGATGACAGCAGCTTATCCGCCACTACGAAGACGGAGAAGAAGTCTTGGGCCGACGAGCAATCTGATGAGGAGGAGGAAGTCACTTCGCCTTCCGACCTGCCGCCCAGTGGCAGCAAGGATGCGGAGCAGTCGGAGCTCAACAAGATCGAGTCCCTCTCGATATCTGACGATAAGGGCAAAGAGAAGGTTGACGAGAAGGATGACGGCGATGGGCTCCTGGACAACCCGGAGGATTCAGAGATCAATGCTGTAAGACAAACCCTGATCTCAATATAGCTTCTTTTATTGCTTGAATTTACTGGTTTCTTCGAACTTATTAGGGTTTAAGCATACTTCCAGGTTACATCTGGGGATGCAGTCTATTCATCAGCTTTAAGTTTTGAAGATCTGAATCTGTCTAAGGAATTGCTTAAGGGAATATATACCGAGATGAGATTTCAGAGCCCTAGCAAGATACAGGCCATAAGCCTTCCAATGATCCTCACCCCACCGTATAAGGATTTAGTTGCTCAGGCTCATAATGGTTCGGGGAAGACTACGTGTTTTGTGCTTGGTATGTTGAGCCGGGTTGATCCCAACAAAAAATTGCCTCAGGCTATGTGTATATGTCCCACGAGGGAATTGGCACACCAGGTTTTTTGTAATAATTGATTTTTGTTTTTTGTTTTTCATTCATATTTGCAAGTTTTCTGATTTGTTTGCACTTCTGAGCAGAATCAAGCAGTTCTTTTAAAGATGGGAAAGTTCACTGGCATAACATCATTTCTGGCTATTCCTGCTGATTCAGCTAATTATGTTCCGATATCCAAATTGCCACCTGTGACTGATCAAGTGGTTATTGGCACTCCGGGTACCATCAAGAAGTGGACGTCGGCTAGAAAACTGAGCACCAGAGAAATGAAGATTCTTGTGTTTGATGAGGCAGATCACATGCTAGCTGAGGTATCAATTTCATCCCTTTTTTCATCTCATGACATATGAGCATGTTCATCATTTTGTCTCTTTGATGAGGCTCTTGTAACATTACTTCTTGACCACTTTGTCTCTGGCCCAATGAACTTGTTTATTAGTTTGTAAGATTGTTTTTTGGACATACTGCTTTGAAGTTTTAGGATCTTAAATTGATAGGTGAAAATATCCTTTTTTATAGCTTTTGAATGCATTTTGTAAGAAAAAGTTTTTTGCTAGGACGAGGATTCTTCTTACATTTTAAATTTATAATGTTTTTGATGTGTTTCTATTATTTTTAGTAAATGAAATCTTCTCTTGGTTTTTATTTGATGGTTTTTTCTTCTTTTCTAAGGAACTTGCATTTAAAATTTTTAGACCGAAATAGTGGAGCATTACTCACTTTTTTTGGGAGATTAATATCGCTTTCATATGACTTTTTCTTTGGTTTGGTTATAGTTTGGCTATTCCTGTTTACAAGTAAAAAAAATAAAAAACAAAAAAAATACATGGAAGACTATTTGGTAAGTGCTTCTATGCAATGTGAGTTGGTTGAATGATCAAAATGATTCTAATTAGTTAATTATTTTTTGTTGAATGATCAAAATGATTCTAATTAGTAAGTATAAATATAATTTAATTCTAATGAGAAATGGTTAATTAAATAGTTGGTTTGTTAACTAACTAATGTTTAAATGTTAAACATACTTTTTATGTTAATTTTTAATTAATTAATGATATTAGTCTCATTGATCATGCTAATTTAGTGCTATAAGAATGTCTTGATACCTAATCATGATCTTTATTAATTGTTTGCTTGTTTGTAATAATTTATTATGATTAGACTGGCCTAATTAATCCCCAATTATATTGATTATTTACTATCTTTATCATAAAGTAGTACCTAATTAGTTAAACTATTTATTTTTTGTTGATTGATACAGGATTTAATGAGGAATTCTTATGATATTAATAATTGCATGATAATGGCCTTCACTAAGTTATTTTAACTACTCTAATTAAGTAAATAATAATTAGAGTTACCCCCCTTCCTTTAATCTTAAAACCCAAAAAAAAAAAAAAAGGGAATATCATTTTTTTGTATGAAGCCAATGTAGCTCATGATGTCAAAGAAAATTTTCCTTGGCTTCATATAGCTAGGATTTTAATGGAAACAGCTGACCCTTACAAAACCCCTCGAAAACTGCTTCTGATGTCCGAAATAGTATAATAAGGTTGATTAAAGCATATGCAAACTCGTGCGATAAAACTATTTTTGATGTATTAAATAGTATTAAGCAGGAAGCAAAAAAAAATAAAATAAAATAAAATAAAATAAATGGGGTCCTATATGTTTATCGGTATATTTCTTTCTAGGAATTCATAATACTTGCCTTGGAACACTGATTTTTAAGAATTATGAAATGCATGTTGCAGAGCTCATGCAACCTATAGGTGAAAGGTGGTATAATCATAACTGCACTTTGTAAGGAATTATACACTTAACTTTTTCTTTCTGGCTTATCAGTGATAGCAGATGCATTCAGCCTATTTTAAGGGATTTTACATACATAAAAAACTAATTATTTTCAATTATGTTTTACTAATATGCCACTCGATTTTTTAACATAAAAATATCACTTATCCTCTCCATTGTTACGAAATCTGTAAATAATTTCTCTAACCTAAACAACACACACTCGTGAGAAATAATTGCTTGATTTGTCTAACACTTCATGCTGCATGCCAATTTAAAAATTATTACAGGAGAAAAATATTATTTATTTCTTATGGGAGTCATTTTTCTAATTTCTGCCGATCATTTGAAGCCAGCACTTCATGCTGGAGGTACTTTATGAACTCGCTTTCTGCTCTGCTAAATAAAATGAACAATGATCAAGTTTGCAATTTAAAATTAGAAAAAAACAGAAACTTTTACAAAGGTGCTGGCGGCACCTATTGCATCCTTCTCTGTATCTAACCACCTTATTCTAGCTTGCAAGCAGAAAAGAAAGAAATACAAAGATCCCATAACTTGGGGGAAGAAGGACAAGAAGGTGGGAGATAATTATTTTTTAGTTCATTAATTTAAGCTTCAGTGTGGACAATGGGATGAGAAGAAGCAGTGGTGGAGAAGAGATGGTGGAAGAATAGAGAATGAGTGGTGATAAACTCTAGTAATGGTGATTAGGAAAAATAATAACTTTTTTGTTATTGAAAAGAAATTGAGTTGCACAGAATGTTGGCCTTTAAAAGAGAAGCATAAAACAAAATTAAGTGTTGTTGAGATGAAAATGCTTAGGTGGATGAGTGGCTTGACTCTTAGAGACAAAATGCGAAATGAATATATCCATGATAGGGTTGGTGTAGCTTCAATGGCAGGCAAGATTAGAGAGAGCCATCTTAGATGGTTGGTCACAGTAGATGTTGACTATTTGATGATCATGTTAGGATAACAAATGTTTTAGATTCCACTTATGTTAAGAAAGGCAGAAGTAGTCCTAAAAAAACCTGGGCATATTGTATCAAAAATGTTCTTAATCTGTTAGAATTAAATGAAAATATGACACTCAATAGTACACAATGAAGAGTAAGGATTCATGTTGCCGACCCCACTTAGTGGGATAAAGACTTCTTGTTGTTGTTATTTTGGTATTTAAAAAATTGAGCTGCATGTGATATGAAGTATTGGGGTTTAGGTACATAAATATGAAAGATTAAGATTTATGTGTGTAATCCATCTTTTTTTAGTTGTGTTAGTTTTAAACAACCATTTTATACAATTCACATCATTCTATTCTGCTCTTCTACTGTCTATATCATTGCATTACAAAGCATAATTAATAATGCCGTGGTCTGACAAAGGAATTGACAAGGAAGCTGCTATTACTGATTTTGTTCTTGTCTTTTTTTTTCTATTTCTTTTTAGCTCATGCTATTTGTTTTATGATTTCTTGAATTTATTTTTGATAATATGGATGGCGGAATTCATTAAAACTTATTACGAACTGCAGCCTTTCTTGTAAGATTTCACTTATTTATGCTTAAGTCAAATGAGTTCTTTCATTTACATGTATCTAAATGAGTTTACTTGATGTAGGATGGCTTTAGAGATGATTCTTTGAGGATTATGAAGGAGATACAAAGCAGCAGCACTCTGGGCTGCCAGGTATGCTATTCCTATAGTGTTCCTTTCCATGTTTAATCTTCATATGCCAATGGAAGTTGTTTTCCTTGCAACTTGTAGATCTAGTTGACTTGGTCTTGTGGCAAGTCCATCCATCCCTGGATTTCATTTTTTGTATCTAGAATTGATATATATATATATATATATATATATTTTAGTTTAGCAAACTAATATTACTTTTTTTGTTGCTGTTTGGCATTACTGTGTTTTTAGATGGCCTAGCTAGTTCAGGATTTTATTCTTATTGTGTGAAATTTTTCTATTGCCCCACCAAAGTCATCTAAAATCTGGCTTTTGAATTATTTCTAGAAAACCTGAGAAGCATAATTTTGTAACTGCTTGATGATAGACTAGGTTGTATCTACAAACAACATTACAGAATCCTTTTTTCTTCTTAGTGGTTAAGGGAGAACAAATATAATACTTATTTAAATTTATTCAAAATAAGGATAATAGACTTCACGAAGTAGCAGTGAAAGAAATACATCTTATACAACCTTAATAAAAATAAAGTAATATATAATATTGGATTTAAGACAATATTGGTGTGAGTTGTTTATAAACAAACAAGAATTGAAATAAAGAAGTACTGGATCCCAAATATGGACAACTGACAACAAAAAATCTCCCTCCTTCCATGCTGGTTGAATGGCCGTGGTAAGCACCAAATTTGGATTGGATTTCAGTTGTTTGATTCCCCTTGATTTGTACCAAATTTTAATATATTTTCCAACCCTCTCTTTAACCTAAGTAATAAAGTGTTAGCACTGCCGGCTTTGTTAATTAAGCTGTTAGAGTTTCTGCTTAAGAGGACTTTAATTAGGATGTCTGCAATTTGTAAATGGGTCATTGTGCAAATAAGAGAAATAATCCAATGTTCAATTTTTTTCTTCACGAACTAATGATCAATATGCACATTTTTAATTTTGTCATGTTAAACGGAATTTTTTGCAATCTCATTGCATCGTGGTTGTATCATAGTAATTTGATGTGCTCATTTTTAGAAATTTCTGGACAAATCTTATGTGCTATAGCTCTAAATTCTACTTTAGCATTGCTCTTGGCAACAAGTTATTTACTTCTCCAGGTTACTAGGTTACTTCATATTTGGGCTATAATAAATCCAAGTTATGCCGAATATATCATAGTTCTAACTTGGCTTGGTATAATTATAAATTATTTATGTTCGGCTTCAATTTGTATTGAGCTTTCATATATTACTCAAGCTTGACTTGTTTAAAATTTTCAATGTTTGAACTTGATTTGTACTTAATTTGTTTATGACAAGTGAACGAGTATTTAAACGATCTAAAAAGTCAAACAAGTATTTAGATTTTCGTATAAAAAATTTAATAAATAATTTACAAATCTAATCGCAACTAATAATTTATTGATTATAATCTCTAAACCTTACATTATCTTTAGTCTTGTTTCTCCTCCATTTTGCCTTAGGGGTTGTTTAGTAGGATGATTTGTGTAGTATTTATGCATGATTTAACCTTAATCCTACCAAACAACTACAAAATGATAACTTTGAAATCTACAAGAACTTGAATCTTTTTTCTTCTATTTTTTGCCAAAAATCCTTCATTTAGGGGTTGTTTGGTAGTAGTAATTAAGCAGCATTAAGTTTAATCCTACCAAGAACAACAACAAAGTCTTAATCCCACTACGTGGGGTTGGCTACATGAATCATTTTTCTCTATTGCGTCCTATTTAGTGTCATATTTTCATTTAGTTCTAGTAAATTAAGATCATTTTTAATACAGTAAGCCCAAATCTTCCTAGGTCTACCTCTGCCTTTCTTAACACAAGTCGAATCTAAAACATCTACTCTCTTAATCGGATCATTAAATGGTCGAAGTTTAATGTGACCAAACCATCTAAGATGACTTTCTCTAATTTTGTCCGTCACAGGAGCTACACCAACCCTATCACGAATATATTCATTTCGCATTTTGTCTCTAAGTGTGAAGCCACTCATCCACCTAATCATTCTCATCTCGGAAACACTTAACTTATTATTATGCTTCTCTTTTAAAGGCCAACATTCAGCCCCATAGAGCATTGCAAGTCTCACCGCCGTCTTATAAAATTTTCCTTTCAGTCTAAGCGGTACTTTTCTATCACACAAAAGGCCCGAAGCATTCCTCCACTTCAACCAACCAACTTGAATTCTACTATTAACATCTCCATCTATACAACATCGCTTTGAACAACGGACCCAAGATATCTAAATCGTTCATACCTTTTAATAATTTGATCACCCAAAGTCACACTTCTGTCACTAGAGCTATTACTACTAAAATTACATTCCATGTATTCAGTTTTATTTCTACTTAAACGAAGACCTTTAGACTCCAATGTAGACCTCCATAATTCAAGTTTTTCCTGGGCTTTTTCTCTCGTTTTATCCACGAGAAGAATATCAT
>NEWO01000015.1:1466269-1483094 GCA_003013225.1 Phalaenopsis aphrodite
TTTCAACCATTTAGACTATATTAGATTAGTTTTGAATTTTAATTAGATGCGTGCAACCATTCTTTTACTTTGACATTACTAAGATTGGGAGAAATTTTTATTTTGTTTGTAGATGTATGTTTAATTTCATATTAATGAGGATTAATCTATGTTGACTTTTACTGTCAAGGTTAAATCTATTTTAGCTAACTATTAATTTTCAGTACCTATCTGTCTTTTTTTAGTGAAATTAATCATGAGTTCATATCAAGACCTTCACATAGAGTTCCATTTCATCTTGTTATTTGGATACCAACTTAGGTTGGAGTTTTGTATTGCTTGTTTGAGGAAAATTTTTTATTTCTTTTTTTGGGACATTATTCTTAATAGTTGTACTAGATTCTTTAATATTTTGTAGGTTGTCTATCTTGTATTTGATATTTTGTTGTTCTAATATATGTTTTAATAGATCTTATTTAATTTCATAATGGAAATCTCATGTGGCATAGATTGCTTTTCTTGTTTTATTGTTACATAATTTCCTAAATATTGAGATGTGATTGTGATAAAAAAAATTTCATTTTTATGCACATCAGCTTATTTGAATAATAGATATTTCCCCATAAAACATGATATTATGGATTCATCATTGATCTTATCATTTATGAAATGCTTATTAAAAATTTATTATAACTTATAGAAATTGTATGTCTGGTTGTAATTGTGTGTAAATCGGTAAAAACCTTTTAGATGTCGAATAATCAGGCTAGCGAGTTTACAGGGTTTTCATTATTTTGAAAATCATTGTATTTTTGTGGGTTGTTTTTTATCTTTTCAATTTCATGATTTTTTATTAAATAATTATACACATCCATCTAAATTTTATTGAAAATGATGATTGATTGATGCACGATATTTAAATGTATAATCATGCTTCTTTTATTGTTTATGATGTATGCCTCGATGCATTATTGTTCATAATTTTGTAATAGGCGTTATTTATTGAGTTTGAGTTGTTATAGTCATTCATTATAAAACCTTATAATATTATTTATTAGGTTATTTGGTGCTCCGTTATTATAGGAGCATATTTCTTAACTGCAGTATTTCATTTGATATTTAAGTGTATGTTGAAATTTAAATTGCACTTTTGTTGGATTTGAATAGCGTTGTTTTGTAGTTTTTTAAGCTATTTTTCATTAGCTATTATTCTTGGTTTTTTTATATCTATACCCCATGATATCTCCATTATAAATATTAAACAATATCTACTACATGTAGCAGTAATTGTGTATTAAATGCAGAATTAGAGAACTGTAAAACTACAAGAACATAGTATGAATATTAAGGATAACGCCTCTAATGAAAAAAGGTATACCTATCTTCGATAAATAAATGTTACTCACCTTTTAGGAGCAGTATGAAACTCTAAACCCTTTTTGCCTTTTGGTTCCCTTTTGGCTTCTTATTTACCTGAACTAAATATTTCTTGTCCCTCTGTTGCTGATCTTCATCAGGTACTACTGTTTTCTGCCACATTTAATGATATTGTCAAGGCATTTGTATCAAGGGTTGTTAAGGACGGAAATCAGATCTTTGTCAAGAAAGAAGAACTCACACTTGATAAAGTGAAGCAATATAAGGTTAACTGTCCTGATGAGCTCGCCAAAATTCAAGTCATAAAAGATAAGATTTTTGAATTTGGGCAAAAGGTGGGACAAACTATAATATTTGTGCAAACAAGGAATAGTGCCAGAATGTTACATCAGACATTATCTAAAGATGGTTATGAGTGTACGGCAGTCCAAGGCGCCTTGAAGCAAGAAGATAGGGACAAGATTATCAAGGAATTCAAAGATGGAATAACAAAAGTCCTTATTACAACAGATCTCCTTGCTCGAGGTTTTGATCAGTCACAGGTATCTATCTCATGCACTTGTTAAAACAATCTTGTTAATTTTGTACGGTTATTTTATGATGCTTGTTGTCTACTCCAGGTTAATTTGGTTATCAATTTTGATCTCCCTGTTAAGCATGATTTCCCATCAGAGCCTGATCACGAAGTTTACTTGCATAGAATTGGCAGAACTGGACGATTTGGTCGCAAAGGTAATTTTTGTACCATGCTTCCTCATTAGTGCTTGTTCTGTTGCCTTTTATGAAACTTATTTGCTCGCATCCTGTGAATTGAATATATCCTTTTATTTTTTTAACTGATTATTTCATTTTGTTGCCGTCAAACGGTTATTCCTAAGTTCCTAAGTTCAAGTCAAGCCTACCTTCTTCCTTTATTCTTGATGTGCAAATATTACAGTGCATGTCTAGTACATTAGGTTTATAATGAATCATACATTATAATCTATCTTAATCCGAAATGAGCATCGTTGCAACTTAACTAAATTAAAATTATAACTTTTAGAAATACCTCACTATAAGGTCAGTTAAATAAAATATAGTGTGCATAAGTTAAAAAATATGGATACAACGCAAAAATTTTGAATTCGACTACTGTAACTTTAAGCCTCACATTAATTCTCTTTAGCTTGAAAGAATTCAGCTCCAATTAGTTTCGTTATTTATGGACTGAGAGTATGATAAGGTACTGCCATTGTAGTTCCTTTATAAATACCCAATTTGGGAGGTTGGGTTTGATATTCTAATTTTGGTAACAAACTCAATTGGTTTTAGTGATTTTCATTTTTCTGACTATAGATCAAAGAGCTATTTATCATTTCTTTAGGACTGTAGAAGTATTGATGGAACCATGGATATGAAGCTAGTTGACGGAGTGAAGGAGAGATTATGACATTAGGTTGTGGTTGTTTTTTTTTTCTTACATTGGGCTGTGGTTCATTAAATTAGCCTCATTGAAAATGATTAATAGAAAAATCCTTCTAGCTTTATCCATTATAGCGAACTTCCTTGGATGTACTTGAGAGAATCTCTGTTTGAGACTTCGAGTTTAGGTGAGGCTTCACCATGCTACCTCCCTGTTGTCAGGATAATACCTTCTATTTACATTTGCTGTAGACTTTTTGATGCAATGTTGATGTAGTGTGAAACATCTATTGAGACCTCAGTCATAAGTCATCCTGTTTATCAATTTAATCTTTTTTTTAATTATCATTTCATGTAGTTGTTTTTTGGCGACACATGAATATAGCAATATTTTTTAGATATTTTATTTATGCAATTATCCTTATTTTTTATTTGTTATTTGTTAGCAGTAAGATGTACGTCTGTTTTTTTTTAACATAACTTTTATATATTATTGTTTGTACTGTTAAAATGTCCATAAATTTATGACTACTTACATTTTAGGCCTGAAGTTTTTAAGTGTAAATGGTTAATTATGAAATAAGTAGCTAGCTTTCTTTAGGAATTTTCTTAATCAATGATGACGATACCTTGTTTTGTCTATGAAACTTTCTAAAATGTCCAAATGATAAATGTACATCAAACCTTTGGAGTAGTTTGATAACAAACCATTACAATGAATCTTAATTAATGATCAAGAGAATGCTAAATGAACAGAGAAGTATTTTTCTAATTTTTATGAGCAAAAGAGATATTTAGGATTGATGCTTTTATAAAGGAATAATGCTTATGAGCAATATAATGTAAGTATGAACATGTTAATGGAATATTAGCTTAAAATTATGCTATAATAGAATAATAAATTTAGATCTATGCAGTAAGATTTCTTATAGAGCCAATTTCTTGTGCTATAAAGTAATTGTTGATAAATTATTTAGAATAAAGAAGGATCTAAAAAATAATTTGTTGTGGTAAAAGGTCATAAGAGCATCTAAATTCACTAATGCTTACTAATCATCTGCCAAAACGATTAAAACTTAGTTCAATCAATAAGTTGGCGAAGGAATAAATTATTGATTAATTCAACTTAATGATGCCACCTGAATTATCTTTCAAGGATACTAAAAACACTCATCTAAGATGATGCATGACTGATAATCTAAAATCATAAAGTAATAAATATGAATTCGCAAGTAACAAATTCTATGGATTAAGTCTCACTGAATAAAATATAAATGTGAAATTTTAAAAGGGAGCATATTAAATGGATAAATAAGTAGTTGAGCTTCTAATAAATTAAATTTAAAGTGGAGCATAACCACAATTAGGACACATTATTGTTTTTGTCTTTTTAAACGCAAAAAAAATATACATTTTCCTTCATTTCAATTTTTATTCTGAAAATTCAAACTTAATTTGTGTTTCAATAATTTTATAATTAAGACACATTAAAATCATGTTTTCAATAATATTTTTTATTTATATGGAATCACTAATCGTTCACTGCTTAAATATAAAAATATTTAATATTTAAAATATTTATAAGTTATTAACTTAAAATATTAATTTCATAATAAATTTTTAGGGTACAAATGATTAGTAAAAAACTTTAATAAAATAATTTACTAATCATTAGTAAAATCTTATTGCAAAATTAGTAAATATTAAAAAAATATTAGAAATTATCTTTGAAAATGACTTATTTAATTAAATTATAGATTAACATTACAAATTACTAATTGCTCATTAAAATAGTAGATAAATTAAACTTATAGTGGACAATTTAACATATAAATTAATTTGCAAGTTAAGTTAATATCATATGTCATATGTCGTAGAGAAACATATGTACTTTGTTATTTGATATAAATATTAGCTTTTTAGTTTTACCGTTTGTAAATATTTCTGTACATTTTATTTTGTTTAGGGTATTTTTGTAAGTTTAAGATATATACGTGATCCATGTATATCCTTTTAAATTTAACACATAATATATCAATTTAATTTATTAATATTTATTCCTTTTAATATTGTATAAGTTTGATGATTAAGTATGATCTGCAGCCCGAAACATTCCTTATTTATTTCTTATTAATTTAATTCTATATTTTCTTACTCGTCCCACTCTTGGTTTGGCTTTGCCATAAAACTGCTCATATCTCCTTGCTGTTCTCCTATGATTCTGCATTCTATACGTTTCAACATAAAATCCTTTTTAAAAAGTATTTTTTCTGTAAAATTTGTAACTCATAGCTTCCTTAATCACGAAGCTTATGCCATTTAAAATTTTCATTTGTCTCAAAATATCCTTTAATTTCTCATGATTAAAATTTGACCTATGAATTTTGATATTTAAAGCTAAGAAAATCAGTAAGTCAAATTTTAATCACGAGCAACATATAATAAATTTGTTGCATTTACATTCATATCACACAATTCTTATATATTTTGAGATCTCCACATAAACTTTCATTCTTAAACACGCAACACTCAAATCTTTAGTATCGCATAAAAATAACACGTGAATTACACCTTTTCATGCATAGTTTTGAAGTACCAAAGTGCTCTGTATGCAAATATGAAAGTTTAATTGTGAGATATGTAACATAAGAATTGTGTGCTACGTCTGTAAATTTCCCTATAGTTTTTTATTTATTTAAACATATAACGTCTAATGTACAAGATAAAGTTTTGGATCTCATAATCATCAATGATGTTTATTATCATATGGTAGGGTTCCTAAAATCAAATAAAAAAATTATTTGTAAACAGGTGATAATTGCATTCAAATGTTAAAACATTTATTTGCATGCATAAACTGCATTTATTCTCCATAAAGGATTCATTTGGCGTAAATCATTCTCTTTGTACACATGTGTATGTATGTATTCTGCTCTAGCCAAATATTGCATAGGGCTTAATACGTAATAATAGATTATAATACACAAAAGCACATATTATATGATTTTTTTGTATTATTATAAAAATTTTATTAATGATTATAATATGATCAACCTTAGTTACCTAGAAATATAATTCATTGTTTGTATATGTAATGGATATATTTGTATAGTAAGATTAATATATATGAGTTCTCTGGTAATTTGTGCAACAGATAACTTGCGAGGCTAATTACCACATATCAAAATATCATTTGAAATACCACAAGTAAATAATTACATGTCTTGAAAATTATCTACCCAATAAAGATGAATTTGATGATGATGAGAGGAGAGGAAGAGGGAGGAAAGAAAATGAAAGGCAAGTTTTTCTTCTCCTTTTTTTCCCTCAAACGTCCATGCCGAAACCATTGAAGCCTCTAAAGGCATCAGTTACTTGACCTTGGGCTCTCCTTGCTCACACTTGCAAATTTTATTAGACCTCCAGTCTTGCTCTCGCTCCCTTGTGTCTTTTGCTCTTATATTTTCCTGGGGCATCTACATGAATACCGCACAATTCTTTTCTTTATGTATTTACATATCTAACACCTAAATATTCATATTTACATGCATATCACTCTATTCTTCAACACCACCTAAAAAATATCACAATCATTATCTTTTAAGAAGTGAAATGCACCCATTCATGAATATGTTTACGGCACCAAGATGGTGTGGGTGTAAATATTAAACTTTTGGTGTTAGATATCTAAAACATAAGAATTGTGTGATATGTATGTAAAATTCCCTTCTTTTTTTTTTTTTTGAGCTATTAAAATTGGGACTTGGAGTATGTTGTATGATCGATCTTCTTAGGCCATGACAATATGGTTTTTGTTTGAAAGCATTAAGATTTTTACGTTATCATATTTCATCTTTACTCCATTGTTCTTTTGAATAATTGTTTCATCTGTTGTTGTCGTGGCAATATTAGTTTTTTGTTGTCATCTTGCTTTGGTTTGTTATAGAAAGTGTGCCATCTTAAATTGTTGGGAAACAGGTGCTGCATTCAACTTGCTGTGCTCAGATAGGGATCGGATGCTTGTACAGAAGATTGAGCGCCATTTTAATCACATTATACCCGAGGTAATATTTTTTGTTTCTTGACACGCTTTGTGTCCATTGAACTGCACTTACCTATGTTTTTCTCTGCTGTTAACTTCTGCTGCACTTTCCAGGTAGTAGATTGGCAAAGCGATGAAGCTTTTGAAAAAGCTCTCAAAGATGCTGGCTTGCTGTAGATTTTCTGTTGAAGTGCCACTCTGCTCCCACTGGGATGCTTCATAATTTTTTGGCCGATATTTACTACAGAGAAGTGTTTGTTTTATATTGAGTTTTGCCGAGATTTTTGAAACTATGTGGGGGTCAATCATGGGTGGAAACACCTTATAGTGAGGGGGTGAGCATTTGCCCACTCTCAATTTATGATTCTTCCAATCATCATAAAAAATTACACAACTCAACCACTTTTCTATATGTAGCGTTGTAAAATTTTACATTCTTATCTATTAATATTTACCTTTCATAAATTTGATAATATTATTTTATTATTTATTGATTCTTTTTTTGGAAACACTAATTATATATATATATATATTCATTTAATAATAATAATTATTAAATTTGTTTATTATTTAATTAATATATTAATGAATACTTGAAATTTTGCCTGCTATTAAGAAAACGGATTGTTTCTGCCCTTGGGGACATTATAACAGCTGCGGAGGAGTCAACAATTTGCACCTGTGTTGGGTTTGGGGAGCGCAAGCTAAGCAATGGTTGATTTGCTGGTTGATCTTTCTGTTGCTTAAGAGTGCCAAATTGAACTTGGAATGAGTTTCTTATTTTAAGCTGTTTTCTTAAATGCAGATCAGTTTAATGGTTTGTCTTTAGATGAGATTTTACTGGCACTTTTTTTGGGCACCTTTTGAAATTTAAGAAGGGGTTGTTTGTTTGGTTTAATATTAATTGTATTGTATTTGGAAAACTTGTATTTTGTTTCTTCTGTTTGGCTGAAAGCATATTGAATGCGCTGCAATATTCCAAGATTTTCGAATCCATTGAAGCTATTTTTCTCAGTGATTTTCAAACTTGCTTGATTTGAGCGGATTTCAAACACGTTGAATACGAGATGTGTGCTCTCCCGTGATTACCCTGTCTTTGCAACTCCAACCCCACGAAAGCTTCTTGTGAAATCATTTCTCGCGGAAGCCTTTTCTCGTAAAATCTTCTCCTAAGGTACCAGATCTGAGAAGTGCAGGAGGACGAAGATGAAGTTGGTGTGCTGCTCTTCTCCATTTCCTTTCCAAAGTCAAATCAACATAGTAGCTACAACTCTGTCTGAACTCCTCCAGCTCATGGAAACCACAAGTAAGAAAAAATTCCTTCATAATCTCTTCCTCATTGTCTCCTGCCAGCATGAAAGATCCGATTCCTAGCAGCTTACGGGTTTTGCTTTCTCCCAAACTCTGAAATCTGTTTGTTGTGCTAGCGAATGCTTTCCTGCGACCTTGATCAAGTTTACATCATCAGAAAGTTTCTCTATTCTGCTCGCCAAAGCCTCTCCTGTAATTTAGAACTAATTTGGCGTCACCTGTGATAATCAATGCCGCCAATATTTGCCGCCGACATGACTGTAAATTTATTTTGTCATTCCTCTGGCTTCTTCTTCTCTGTTAAGTCCATAAAAATATCATCTATGGTGGTTTAATGCAGATATTTCAAAAATCTCAACATTTCTGACTTGCTAGGTCCTGAATCATGGGTGCCTGTGAGGTATCACTTTTGCTGGCCAGCAGAGCTGGCACTGGGAAGGGAAGGCAAGGAGGTTGCGGCCGGTGGAACCAATAAGGGAAAGACAAACATGGATTGATCGATGTTGATTATTAATTTGATGGTTAATTTTGTTAATTTATGGTGGCTAGTTTTGTCTTGTTAGGTCAGATCAAGTGAAGAGTTTAAGATGTATGATAACTGATAAGAGTATTTAAGAGGAGGAGAAGAATTAGAAGAATACAGAAAAAGGAGAAGGGAGGCAACTTTGACTTGTTAGGAAAGATGGAAAAGGTATTTCCCTTAACCTCTTTCTCCATGTCTGTTTAGAAGATTGTTTTGGAGAGGAATATGAGGAGGCAGCTTTCCATGGCTTATCTCTAGTTTGAAGCTTTCTTTCGGTTTCGGTCATGGATGGGACCTTATGGGCTGTGGAAGGAAGCCGGTGTGAAGGAAGTTGGACTTGGAGTTATTGGGGATGTAAGCTAGTACTGAAATCTTCTTTTACTCTTTTCATTCTTTCAGTCCCTTATTACCATTCCTGTGGTGTTTGCCTGCATTATCAAAGTAAAATCATTTCTCTATTTGCTTGTTTAATTTGCAGTGACAATGAACCGAGATGCAGTTTTGTACAATCCACCCAAAAATTTATAACATCACTTCAGCTATTGAAGTTTATTTTGTCACAGGTTCATATGTTACCCATGAGATAAATCACTTCATCTTTTTCTTTCTGGATTCGATGCCTGTTTTGTCGTTCAATTCTGGATGTGATTATTTGATGCAGTGTAGCCTGGCTCTGGCTTCCAAATCCTCCTGCCTCACCTTTCTCATGTCTTCTCTGTATATGAAAATGACACCCTCTTGTGCATTTCCGTTGATTCTGTAACGCTTATGAGTTTGGACACGAATGTGCATTCCTGATTGTAATATCTGGTGAAGGTAAGTTTGTTTTGTTTTCTATGTATCTGACTACTGCTAACAAGGATTTTTTCAAGCCTAAGCTATGAAGTGCCTTCCCAATCCAAGTAGTTTTTTGTAAGGTTAAACTGAGTAACTTGTGTTTGTATTGATGAGGAGATTGGCAAACTGCTTGGCTATGTAGTTAAAATTGGATGGATAAAGATACGGGAGAAGATAATATTTGATTTGGTCATTGCTCCCAAAGTCCATTACTATGATGGATTTGTACAAGTAATTGCTCATCTTCTCTCCAAACATAGTTCTCAGTTCATATAAGCTTTTTGACAAGTGATCCAGGGCATCTCCCATTTGTATGCGGGATGTGCAATTCCCACTCCTAAGGGTTGTGAGATGGTAAAGAATCGAAGGGAGTCGTTTTGCCATGCCTTGCGTGTGCCGGTTCAGTCCAGTGAACCAGAGGGGTTGATTGATTCTTCCTTACTGTGGGATTGTCGCCTAAATTACCTATAAGTGTCTTGTTTCCCGTTTTAAATAAGTTTTGCGTGAATTTTCTATTGGGACAATCATCAATGCCTCCAAGTTTTCTCTTTCAGTGCTGTATCTAAGGGCGAGTGGTGTTCTAATTGTATCTCGTTTTGAGAATATGATAGAGAGAGAGAAGGAGAGGAACACTTGAATCCCTTCTGTAGGATGATTTCAGTAGAGGAAAAGATGTCACAATGCTTTGGGATACATTATCAGCGGAGGTTGAGAGAAGTGTCTATTGGAGAATACAGAGATTTAAGAGTGGAAGTAGATATACTAGATTTCAAGAGGACAATGAATCCGGATGACTTTATAGAGTGGTTGCAGACAGTAAAGAGAGATTTTGAATATAAGGATGTGTAAGATGATCAAAAAGTGAAGTTTGCTGCTATCAAGCTGACGAAGAGTGTCTCATTGTGGTGGGAGAACTTCAAGAGAGAGTGAGATAGAGAATGGCGAATCAAGCTTACTACACGAGAGAAAATGGAGTTGTAGCGATGGTATCTACCGCCATACTACAGCCAGAACCTTTTATTGAGGCTCCACCAACAGCAAACTTCAAATTAAAATTAAAATTTTTAATTAAAAAGCAAACAGAATTATGATTATTTTATTAGAAGCAGAGCAATGAAAGATGCTCAAATGAAATCTTCCTATTTTCAATATATATGTTTTTTTTATGTAAAAAGTGTTTCTTATCATAAGAATTCGTTATATATATATATATATATATATAGTTATATATATAGTTATATATATTATATTCATATTGCTAGTGCCGTGTGATTGCCGGCGTTCTTGTTTCCACTTTGGAGCGGCCTCATAAATTGGTACGGCGGCATTCCGCGGCCCTAATCACGCTCCAGCGTCATTCAGCTCTAAATTATTATTTTCATTTATTTTAAAATGCACCCTAATCAATCAAATATTTGAGATAGGGGAGATAAGTGATCAGATCTGGCTCCAGTTTGGCACAATTTTGACTTGTTAATGAGCTCATGAGTCGAGTTTACCGAGCTACAAGCTTGAGTTTGACGTTATATTTGAGCTAGTATATTACACGAGCTCCAGCTTGAGCTTAGCTTAACTTGGCTTAAGAGCTCGTCGAGTGATCTCGATTATACAGTTTATTCATCAATTAATTTTAATTTTTATGTGATAAATAATTCTTTTACTATTGCATAATTTATATATGTATATTTTTATCAAAATTAGGGGAAAAATTAAGCTTTCGAGCCAAACTTGAACCGAGCATAGCTGTCACGAGCCGAGTTCAATCTCAAGTTATAAGCTTGAGTTGAGCTCAAACAAACCGTGCATCTCACGAGTTGAGCTCTAGTTTAGTGACTCATACTTGACTCATTTACAAGTCTTATTATGAGGGCCGGAGCTAAATGTACAAATCTTTAGGCACTGTGCTTATTTTTAAAATTTATTTACTAAATTTATTTTGAAATATTTATCGAAGTCCCGAAAACCCCTGCAGAATCTAAAAGATGGCCGTCCAAACTTTAAAATGTGCTTTTGAAAAGGAAAATTGACTTTATGTGCCTCATGATAGCTGTAATTGATAAAAATAAAGCTATCTGTTTATTTGACTTTACATGCCTCATAATAGCCATAATTTCTAGGATATTATAGCTTTTCATTGTTTTGGGGAAAAATATCAAAAATTTTATTTTAGACAAAAATGCATCCTCTTATACATTCTAGGGTACTTATTGAAGGTTGATGTGAGTCGAGAGATTCAAGATAATGAGAAATAAATAGAAAAAAGGAAAACTCTATTTCGTGGCAATGAGAATTAGATGCATCCTTTTATATTTCTCGGCGTAGTATTGGATCCAGCTCACACACAGATAAAATGTAATTAGTGGGAGAAGACGCCACGATTTTTATATGAGAAACCCGAGAAAACAAAAAAAAAGCACCGACCTTGGCCCAGTCAAAGTAATCCACTAAGAAGTTGTAAATGCATAAGCCTACTCTTCTCTTGGATTAGAGAAGATGTAATTACAATATTGAGGTCCAACGATAGTTGAAGAATAATAGTTGTAACACGCAAAGCACGTAGTAATTGCTATGAAGGCATAGTCTACTGTGAATGTTATAGACAGTGGTTGTAGCGTCAGCTTATTGTAAAAGTCATAGTTAAAGTCGTGGTAGTACTTGGTCGTAGATGGTTTTTTCAGAAGTATCAGTTGGCTACAAAGGCTGGTGTATGGAGCTACAGAAGTTCTGAGCCACATAGGTCATAATTGGTAACTTTGATTGTAGTGGTGAGCTGCGATAACATCTATAGGCCAAAATAAACAGAGGTGGGAGCTGCGTGAGCTACGGATCATGTTGGTTACAGTGGTGAACTGCAACAACATTTGTAGGACGCATAGGCCGAAGTTGAGAGTTGAATGAGCTATAGACCACGTAGGCCATGGCGAGGAGTTGTAACAACATTAGTAAGCCATAAAAACTTAAGATAAGAGCTACATGAGTTGTGGACCACATAGGCTATAATTGGTCAGATATGTCGTAATAGTGAGTTGTGATAACATCTGTAGGCCACAAAGACCGGAGTCGGGAATTGTGTGAGTTGTGGGCCATGTTGATCGTTTTTAGTCACTTAGGCCATAGTGGTGAGGTATGAGGAGAAAACTTCAAGAGTTCGAAGATGGTCACCGTATTTTGAGTGCGGAAGTTATAAGTAGTTATTACGGGGAGTTAAACTATACTTAGGGTGTTTTATTACATTGTCTTTGGGTTATGTTCTTACACCATCTTCGGGATGAATTATTACATCGTATTTGGGGTACATCATTACACCTTATTTAGGGTGCATTATTATACCATCTTCAGGGAGAATTGTTACATCGTCTTAGGGATATGTTGTTACACTATTTTAAATGTTATGTTAATTTGGATATATAAAAAAGTATCAACTGGTATTGAATCAACTTCCATATTAAATTAGTCTTTTATTTAGCCTCCAATGCATACGCACATAGATGAGGACTTCATAACATCACCGCAAAGATCATAGAGAAACTTGACATTTTGGCATAACAAAATGGACACAGATTTATAAATAAAGAATCATCTTGAAATTTCTCAAAGTGAATGCAACTGTATTTCATTGTGTTGTTAGTAGAGCTCCAAAAGCTTATTTTGCGTATAATTACTTCTCAACATCAAATTTCAGAATTGGAAGAGTTCCTCTCATTCTAGATGATTATGAATGTGCATTGTTTGCAAATAATAACCATATAATCACTAGAGAAAGCATAGTAACATGGCATGAAGAGGCTAATCATCCGTGAAATAAAGGTAGACATAATGGGAGAGGATTTGAGAAGCATATGGTAAACATGAAAGAATATGTAAATGACATGACATTATAATAGAATATGTGAACTATATGATATGATCAAAGCATGCAATCACTTAGAAGAAAAGTTCGTTCCCTTTTTTAAGCCTTGAAGTATGAAAATGAACTTTAAAATCAGGTGTCATAGAAGGGTTCCATTTTGGGCTAATTGGAATGGGTTTATGGCATTAAAGTTGCTTAAACCTAACCTAAGACCGAACCAAAAAGTTTTCACAAAACATATTATGACCCAATCTTAACCAGTTCGCTGAGCTATAATTAACCCCTATTCATGGATACATTTTAGTCAAATAAAGCACCTCGTTCAACTTAGCCATGCACAAAAAAAATTTAACGCCCTTAAAAAGAATTAACTTACTATTTTTCTAGCTCAACTAAATATATACATGCATGTATGTATTGCTTGTCAATGTGTATTTATGCGTGTAGCCGCATATGAAGATTTACATACATACCCCTCAATTCCAATGTATTTACATATCTACCGCCTTAACTTCAATTTTTACATGCACACCACCTTACCCATACATGAAAACGTGTACTTCACTTCTTAAAAGTTAAGATGGTTATATTTCTGTTGTGATATGAAAGATTTGGGCGGTTCAAATGTAAAAACCATAGTTTAGGTTTAGAAATGTAAATACTTCTGTTGTGATATATATCACAAAACATGTATATATTCCAATGTGCTTAATATTTAATATTATTTTATTTATTATGCATTGATTTAATATATATTCTAAATTTAGGTTGCAGAAGAGGACGTTACAATGCCTATGGAGACCTTGTTCCATGAGAGGTGCACATGGACCTTGGACATATTTGATATGGATATCATAAATTAACTAATATTTCCCATGAAAGTTATTGATGTTTGAACTGGTTATGATTTGTTTATGTTCTTTTGCATATTTAGCTAAATATATTTTTGCACATTGAAATTCTTATGTGAAAGGAGGGGATATGAATGATATTTGTACATCATTGTCATAGTAATTTATGTAAATAAGAAAAATATAAAGTGTTTTGTTCTTAGTGGAAGGCTAACAAATTATGGGGCGGGATGTATATAGAAGATTTATAATATCTATAAAAATTTGATACAACATGTTTTGTCCTTTCAATTAGTAGAAGAGATATAATACAATAATACTAATTTATGTTAGTTTGGCTCGTAAGAGTCAAAAGGAGAAACAAACATCAACCTATTATTAGCGAAGACTTATAGATCTACACAATCTATGATGGTATAGAATTTGAGACTTTTGACTCTCATATTAAGGTCATAAGTCTAAAGGCCAAAACATATAGTTTAATATGTGAGTTTACAAATAAATTAGCTCAAAATTCTATCGATAGACAACCAAGTGTCAGCGACAAGGAGCAAAATTATTGTTAAGGAACTTCTTTAAGCATTTGTAGAAAACATGTATGGATTATGAACATATATAAAATTTGAATTTAATTTGAAGATGGTTTATGAATTAATTAGAATTTAGGCTCATATCAAGTTAAAAGTTTGTAAATTTACTGATGAGTCAATTGTTCCTTGAATTTAACTTAAGAAAGCCAAGGGCTAGATCAAATCCAAACATATATCATGTATTACGAATGCGAGGAATGTAGAGTTTGTATGCACTCAAACTCGTATGTTTTAGAGAGATTTGAGCACACGATTGGTTCTGCATTATGACCTTCAAATACATGCTCAAAAGTACTAAAGATGATAAATAACTTATGAATAATTTCATTATTGCATTTGATAATTTTATGAGGGATTGACTATAAATCAAATTTAATGTTGATATTAATGGCTTATAACACCCTCTCATAAAAAATGAAGATACTTTTATATAAATTATACCTATTGAAATTGTTCTAGATACTTATGTCTATGCTAATAAAATTTAGTATGTTTGCATTATCAAATTAATAAATTTGCATCTAATTATATAGATAGCTGAAATGTTTTTTGTTTATATGCTTGATGTATGATCGAATCATCATTTTCTCTTATTAAATTTATCATCATGTTAATTTTACAGTAAAGTTTATGATAAATGGCATTAATTTCTTAAATGAATGTTGAATGATTTAACAAAATAAAGTCATATGTGTGCGTACCACATTGAACAAATTGTAGTTTTTGCATGAGAGCATGCATTTATGTTCAACTAAAAACTAAACTTAAGAGATTTAGAAATAATCAAAGGTTAGTGAGCATCCTCACTTGAATCAAAATCAAATCAAGCAATTTATAGCTTAGCTTGACTTGAAATTAATTTGATTAGTTTAAAGATGAACTTAGGTCAATTTTAAGATCCTAATCATACAAATATGGTGATCATTTTACAATTTTAAAATTTAATTATAGAATAAGTATTGACTTTTGTGGACATGAATGTGTCTATAAGAAGGGTTGCATGTATGGTGGGCTAAATAATAAAAAAAATTACAAGTATTTATTTTTTATGATTGGGACAACTACTAGAATAATTCAAAAGAACTGGACAACTACGGTGCGACATGAGGCTATATTTATGGAATGTCACTATAAATCTGAATTACGATGTATACTATGTTTAAATAGTAATAAACTAGAATACACCACATTCATTAAATTAATTAAATATTTCACTTATTATATATAACAACTTTATAAAGTCGAAATCATTATTACCAAAGACTCTAGGTTCTCCATAATATTATGATATTATTGTATCCATTAACCAATCAAACCTTCTTATTAATGCTAGCAAAAGTAATTTAATTATTCCACTTTTTTTGTTTGCATGCTTGAGTCGTGATGACTATTCAAAGATATTATAGTTTATATCAAGCATACCCTACTATATTTTGCACATAAAGTATCCTAAGATGTTGATCAAGTTGTCTTAGCATTTTATACCAGTATAGCAATTACATGCCATAATTACATATGATAAATTTAAGGGTGATTAGAAGTTAATTTATAATCTTTTTCACCACTTATATTATTATGAAAGGGCTTCCTGGGCATGTCTAATACTTGCTACTATTGAATTTTCATACATTGGGGCTCTGAATCTTTTCTTGCATAGTAATCTTATCTTTAGAATATCATCTTAGTTGTGAGTTCAAAAGATGGTTTATCTTCAATGTTCTATTGTTAAGCTTTATGAGAGCTCTTTATGAATAATGAGATAAAAATTGAGGAAATAACTCATACAAATGGCTGGATAGGGAACACCATGCAGACTTTGACACAATTACAAAATTTAAAAGCATTGGTCGCTATAGTTTCATACTTAAATCCACTATTATAGGATATATTCTACTTATACATGCCTCTTTTAATGAGTCACACATGCGCTTTTTTACTTCACACTTTAAATTGGCGACATATGTTGATTTAATGTTTTGTACTCTTTACAACTATCATATCATTATACTTTAATATGTAATGACTTTAAATGTCTTCAGCACCCTATTGAAGCTCTCTCATAGG
>NEWO01000015.1:1484524-1498234 GCA_003013225.1 Phalaenopsis aphrodite
TTGAATGCTATGTTTTGTGAATATGAAAATTTAGTTGTTACTTGTGTAAATACATAAGAATTGTGTGGTATGCATATGCATATTAGTGCCTATTAAAATCTATATTTTTCTTAAGGAGGTATATGTAAAAGTTCATTTCAAATCATAGTCATCATCTAGTTGGATTCAATAGGATCAAAATTGATTCAAACAAGTAATGAATGAGAGCATTAGCAAGAAAACTTAGATCCATCATCAAACATTATTCTAATCACATTTTCTTACTCAAATAAGCATTAAAATATGGTTGGTATAATATTCTTCTATGATTCAATCATGTAAAGCAATTGAGTGGAATCTTAGAATAACTATTACAGAAAGAATTATAAAACTGATGAAATAAAATACCAAATGAAAATGAGAGTTATCACATTAAATACAAATAGTTTCAATATTTTGACGGTAAGGAAAGTGTAATTACGATGGCTATAATACTGATATATTTTCAGTAAATCTCTATCATCCAACATGACTCTGGAGGCATGATATTGATTTCTAGATAATTTTTTTAGCAAGAAATATTAAATTTTCGATAAAAAATCGTCCAAAACTTTTATTTCAGCAAACTTATAGTCAAACTGACCGGCTCGACGAGAAGAATCCAATGTTACCAAATTCAAGTAAAATCAAGCTCAAATCAAATCATTAACCTGTTCTTGGAAGTTTTCTGGAGATATTTAGAACATTAAACGAATGTCGAATCTAGCAAGCCTATAATCGAATTGAGTGTCTCGACGAGATGAATTCAGCGAGCCCAAGATTGCTCAATTCTGACATTGTTCAGGAACTCAAATGTCCATTAAACTTTGTTTCATCGAAGAAAGTCCTCCGGACCGTCCGATTAAAATGGTTCATACTCATGCATTAATTGCACCCAGAACATTATAAATAAAACCCCATCCCTCTTATGAGATGGGGCTTGAGGCTTGAGATAAAATTTAAAGCTTTAAAAATGAGCTAATGTCCAGCACCACACTTGTTGTCTTCAACCACCACTAATCGTCATTAACCAGGATTTATCGTTGTCAACAACCACCGACCACTGTCAAACACTACTGTCACCGTCAACCATCACCGACAGTCATCGACCCCCGCTAACCGCTATCGACCCCCGCTAGCCACTAGTCGACGTTGTAACTTGAAAAAACCTAGTAACTCATTCTTGTTTACATGACAAAGGTCTATGTAATCTTCAACCTATATTAGATTTTTACAACTGGGCCAGACCCCAGTATTTTTTCTCCTTTACGGGATTCCCCCGTAAAAAGACTATTAGTGTCATTAATGGTTATTTTCTTTTATCTAAGTATGTTCTAAATTCTCATGCAATACTAAGTCAATAATTCAATATTCTACCACCGCGAATTTTCTAACACGCATCAAAATACAATAAACAAAAACTTGAACAAAATCATCACATTTATATCACTACAAAATATCTAACTTTCACTACTATTGAACATTATAAATTAAGATATATAAAAAAAACTTTTGATCATATAAAAATAGTTCAATTATTTTTAATTATTATTTTTTAATTCAAAGGATAAAATAAGAAATTAAATGAGTGATAAAATCATTTAAGAGAAAGAAAAATGTTTAATTAAATTATCATGTCAAAAAATATACCTTTATATTGACCTTATGCTCAACCAATTAGTTATAGGGATAAAATTCAGCATGGACAGATGTTGAATTATTGCCTCTAATTTCTAACATAATGATGTCACCGGTCCCTTAAATAGCTTAAATTATATAACAAATATCTTCTATTATGTCCCTAATGTTATATGTGACACAAGCAATACAATGTCTATACTCGATAATGATTAAAATAGATATGTGCATGCATAACAAAATAACTAGAGCGGATAAATCGTTAGAAGAGATGTGAATTGCAAAATAATATATATTTTTTTAATTTTACTTGAATAATAATTGAACATTGACTGATCATGCTAGAGATTATTTGAACAAAAATCTAGCTTTATATAGAAATTATTTTCTATCATTGGTCAATACATCATGATGATTTATATGAGATATATTTTAATGACACTCAAGAGAGTGTTAAAGTGACTTAAAAGAAGGTGGGGCATAGTTTATTGAATCCGGGAATGTCCGAGAAAGATGTCTAAGATATAGAGCATTATGTATGACAGAGAGAGAGGGGGGGATAGAGAGAGTCTAACTTTTATACATGGTATGAATCTCCTATTTATAGACATATGTCCAAATATTACAAAAGCGCATATTAGTCCCCTCATCATTGAATTTTTAAAGGGACTTTTTAGTAATTATAGAGTTATTTGAATGTAATATGATCGAGGAACTGATTCGATAGATAAGAGTTCGTCGATCGTTCGGTAAACCTAGATCTGATCGATATTTAATATGAAAGGTTGCTTCCCGTCGATTGTTCTGATGGCTAATCACTGCATTGCAGGAAATCTTTTTGCACGTTCCGCCGATCACTCGAAAAGACGCTTCTCTAGCTGTTATCCAGTCTGAAACTGTTGTCAATCAGCTATGTTCGATTAATTGTTTCTTCCTCCTGAACTGTTCATCTGTCTTGAGATTCATGTCGACATATTTTATATATATACACTCAAATCTTTAATATCGCATAAGAAAATATCATCATTTTAACTTTTAAAAAATAAAATATAATTTTTCATGGATAAAAATAATAATAATATTTCTCTGGCATATTACATTCCACTATCTAATTTTCTTTTGATAAAGATTTTCTCCAAGTAGAAATTAAAAAGAATTAATATTAATTTAAAAATTAAAAAATAATAATAATTTGAATTAATTAATTTTTAAAAACACTTTATATTTAATATTTCAATATTAATTTTAAATTTATAATACTTTAGTATCATTATTATCTTAAAATATAGGCATTAAAAGGTCTCTTTTATTTCAGAAAATCTATCATCAACAATATTTTTTAAGGTGATGTTAAATACCATACCTTTTCTTTTTATATTTTTAAAGTTTTGCATTTTTAATCATGATATTTTGAATGTTAATGAGTTAATATTTTAGCAAATGTTTTTGAATGACACAACTAGAAAAGCATTGTGATTCAAACTACAAATCAGTATTTATGATAAAAAATATCTTCAATAAATTATATCATAAACAAAGTTTGTATGTGCCAAACATGCTAAAAAATACACATATTAAACATCTGTTTGTGGCAGCTACAGTGGTTTGAAGAAAAAACTGTGAAGTTGCTGCAGAATAAACTGCAGTTTAAAAAGTTGTGGTAACTATTAAAAGTTTATTTTAATTTCAAAAAGGCAGAATGTAAACATCAACCGCACTTTAACATGTCAGGTTGAAAAAAATAGTTATCTACCACAAAAATTTATAGAAAGTTGTCCCTCAAACAGAACTTAAATCACATCTAAAATTGATCACCTTAATGAAACTTTGGCTCATTATATATAAGGAAATGTCAATGTGATGAATTTTGTGTAGTGAGATGATGTAAATTTTAGCATTATAGATCAATGCAATGAATAGATTGCATCATTTTCTTAATTCCATGGGAGTATTCTAAAAGAAAATAACACTCAAAAGATTATTGGCTGAAAATACAAGGTCATATTATAGAGTATATGACTTTTGACTTCTTATTTATGCAAGCAAACTAGTTTGGTTAATGGTTGTGCAATGTGTGATAGCTTCAAACAAGTTTTAAGTAGGGGTTGAGTGCCTTGTCAATAAGTAAGCTCTCTATCACACTCTTCGTATTATGATGAAAATGGTCTTCTTAGCATCTGTCCTTTTCATATCTCCTTTTCTAGGTCACCCTCGCTTAGAAAATGATAGAAAAAAGGAAATGCTAAAGGTGGAATAAAATTATGAATAAATAAAAGGGTATTTGGGAAGATATTTATATAGAAAATTTTTCTTACTATAAATTAGAGGAGCTGTCAAAAGTACAGATTATGCTTGACCCAAGAGAACATCCGAAAAAGAACCTATAAATAGACTTTCACAACAAAACTAGGATATAAAATCAAATTTATTTTGTTTGTCAATTAAATCTTTAGGATTTTACAGGAAGACTCTGGATAAGAGAAGTTATGTTTGTTTAAGATTGACCATAAAAAAAGGTTTCAAGGTGATTCTTGTAGTCTCAATAGAAGGAAAATTCTTGTCAACAAAGCATCAATGGGTTAACAGGTCAGAGGGTGAATCATTGTAATCTGATAGATAACTCGTCTCTTAACGACAAGGGTCTACGAGATGAATACACGACTTTACAAAGGCGTACAAAAAGAGCTTAAAGAAGGCAACCAACGGTAGGTAGAAAAAGACACTGAAAGGTAGAAATAGCCTGGTCAGGATTCTACGAAGCTATCGTCACAAGATATCGAAACTCTAAATCTACTCGATAGGGGAGGTAATCGACCTAATCAAACTAGAAACCACCTGTCTCAACTTCTGAGTTGTGTCATCTAGGATTCCTTAGTAACCCTGAAGTCAAAAGAAGGAGACATCTAAGCACCTATGAATCTACTTGGGTAGAAAAAAGGTTTTTTCCTCCTCGTGACTCGGTCGGTTTTGGCTTTGGCTTGAATTATTGCATCAAGTCAGCTTTGCCTTTGGCTTAGATGGCTACATCTGATCAGATAAGTGTGCAACCTAGGTTTTATATGTGGGCCCTCCTTCATCGTACTGTTCTCTTATAAACCATTAGATCTCCTCAGGATCAGAGCTCGCATATTTTCGATGTACAACTAAACATCATGGAGCAATCAATTAAAAAATATAAATGTCACTATCTGACTCGGTAAGCTTGGAATTACCAATGCGGGAACTGACGGTTGGATGAAGGAGACATAACAAACAGTTTCATTTCATCACAAAAAAATAAAAAACCAAAACACAAAATTATCACTCTAATTTACACAACTTATATTTACGATAGGTTTTTATATTTAAACATTTACATTCATATAAAACAATAAACTAAGCTACAATACCTATCAGTTGACACTCCAAGACGCATGCACACGTGTTCCCTAGGGTACATTTAATCTACAACTAGTTTTCTTGTAAAAAATTTTAGCAATTATGGTTTGAGTTTAAACTACTAAGTGGGTAAATGTTTCTAAATTACAATAACTCTCATTTTAATTTTTTTTGTGTGTAAAAGAGCAGAAAAAGTAAAGTAATGTGTAGCAAAGAGAGAAGTAAAAAAAAATAAATTCATTTATTTATGTTACACTTTTTATAATTAGGAGTTACCGTCTTAACTCATACTTTATAAAAATATAAGTTTATCATTTTCCAACCCACCGTAAAAGTAGGCAAATTTTTTCATTTTCATTTTGTGAATGGGTACAATGCATTCTCTTACTAGTACCATCTAGATGAGACTCATATGCATGCATATATCATATTTTATTCATTTTTATCTTGTATTTATCATTTTAATAAAACTCGCATTCAATATTTAAAAGAACTACCGTAAGGCCTACAAAAAATATATATATATATGAATGATAATATAATAATGGCAATATAACCTTTACCAGTGATCAAAGAACATCATAGCAAGACACATATACATATATAATTAGAATTTGGAAGGGATAATTGCATACATAACACTAGAAACATTACTATTTACAAAACCATGTTATTCAATGTACCTTCCACAAAATCATAAACAAATTTTTTATATTTAAATTATTTTTAAATTAAATATAATCTAAATTCATGTCATTTTGTTTTTAAATAAATATAGTATTTGTTAGATTTTTTTAAAATAAAGTTTTATTTAAAATATACCGTTAAAATTTTTTCCATTTTCCATTTAGCGTATTTTTATTCACAGATACGTACAGCACTCTTTCCCTCTCTTGTTTCCTCCTACTCGTCTCGCAGAAGCCGACGCAGCCCAACAGTCCTGAGAACGTGAGTCCACTCCATCACCTGTCTTCTTCCTACCTCCATTTTCTCCCATCCCTCTCTACCCTCTTCGCTGCCTCCTCTCTCTCCCTCTCTCTTTCACCAACGCAGCTACAACACTCACGAGAATAGAGAGGCAATTCCCAAACGAGATAGAGAGAGAGAGAGAGAGAGAGAGAGCTTGAATGCAGCTACAATGGAAACAAACGGCTTCCACCATCCCCTTCCTCTGCATCTTCTTCTTCCTCCTCTTCTTTTCTCCTCCAGCTTCTCCATCCCTGACTCCCCTTCTCGACGACCAAATCCTCGGCCTCATAGTCTTCAAAGCCGGCCTCCACGACCCCACCTCCGCTCTTTCCACCTGGTCCCCTGACGACATTTCTCCCTGCTCCTGGTCTCACATCACCTGCTCCTCCTCCTCCTCCGTCTCCTCCCTCTCCCTCTCCTCTCTTTCCCTCTCCTCTTCCTCCTCCCTCCCTCCGGGCCTCAATCTCCTCCCTACTCTCCGCTCCCTCTCTCTCTCCTCCAACTCCTTCTCCGGCCCATTCCCTTCCTCCCTCCCCTGCAACTCCCTCCGTTCCCTCTCCCTCTCCTCCAACCTCTTCTCCGGCCCAATCCACCCCTCCCTCTCCCGCTGCTCCTTCCTTCTCCACCTCAACCTCTCCTCCAACCACCTCTCCGGCGACTTCTCCTTCATCTTCTCCTCCCTCACCCGCCTTCGCATTCTCGACCTCTCCTTCAATTCTCTATCCGGTCCTCTCCCGGTTTCCATTGCCTCTCTCCACAACCTCAAGCTCCTCAACCTCTCTGGCAACCAGTTATCCGGCCGCCTCCCTCCATCTCTTGCTCTCCTTCCACATCTCCTCTCCCTCGACCTCGCACACAACCAGTTCTCCGACGAGCTACCGAAATGGATTCCCTTCTCAACCGCCCTCCGCCGCATCGACCTCTCCGGCAACCGCTTCTCTGCAACAATTCCCACCAACCTATCAGCTCTGCAAAACCTCAACTTTTTGGACCTCTCATTCAACTCCCTTACCGGTGATATCCCTGCTTCGATAGCCGACTGCTTGAATCTTACGGAGCTCCGCCTCGGCGGCAATGCGCTCACCGGAAACATCCCGCCGGCGATATTTGGTCTGGGGCTTATTGTTCTCGATCTCGCCGGAAACAGATTTAATGGAACTATCCCTCCTGGATCGGCAAAGCTGGTGAATGCGCTGCAGTTACTGAATCTTTCTGGAAACCGGTTTGTCGGAGAATTACCGCTGGAGATGACGAAGTTCACTAATCTTCAGTACCTGAATCTCTCTGGGAACTATCAGCTGCATTCTAAGCTTCCCCCTGAGATCGGGGAGTTCAAGAATCTTTCGGTACTCGATCTACGCAGCTCTGGTTTCTATGGCACGATTCCTAGCAATATCTGCGGCTCCGGAAGTCTAACTATTCTTCAATTAGATGCCAATACCTTCTCCGGCAAAATCCCCGAACAGATTGGAAACTGCTCCAATCTCCATTTGCTGTAAGTACAGCTATCCATTCATATAAAAATTTAATTTTTATTGTAAATCTTTTATCAGCCATACCATAGTTATACTTTTTTATCTTTTATTTAGGAGTTTATCCCACAATAAACTGACCGGATCAATTCCGGCCGCCATGGCCAAGCTAAAGAAGCTCGAGATTCTGAATCTGGAGTTCAACTCTCTGAGCGGTGAAATCCCACAACAGCTCGGCTCTCTCACCAAACTAGTTGTGGCAAACATCTCCTACAACCACCTCGTCGGCCGGCTTCCTTCCTCCGGCATCTTCCCCAGCCTGGATCAGAGCTCCCTGCGCGGCAATCTCGGCATCTGCTCCCCTCTCGTATCCGAACCTTGTGAGATGGACGAAATCCCCAAACCACTGGTTCTCGACCCAAACACCATTAACAAGGGGAACGGAAACAAGCGAGGCCACCGGACAGACGGCGAGACTGAATCCCAACACCACCGCATCCTAAGCCTCTCCGCCATTATAGCCATCGCCGCAGCTTTCATCATCCTCGTCGGCGTCCTCCTCGTCACCCTCCTCAACATCTCCGCGCGTAAACGGCTAGAGAACGCCCTCGATACCATTCGCTCCACCTCTTCCCGCTCCGGCAACAAAATCGTAAATTTCGGCCCAAAAAGCCCCGAGCTTTCCAACCTCGCCACCGAATCTCTCTTAACCAAAGCCACAGAGATCGGCCGCGGAACCATTGGCGTCGTCTACCGCGCCGCCGGGCCAGTCGCCATTCGCAAGTTCCACCCCAACTGCGCATTACAGAATCACGACGATTTCGACCGCGAGGTCCGCGCACTGGCTAAAGTCCGCCATCCCAACCTCCTCGCTATCAAAGGTTACTACTTTACCCCACAGATTCAACTTCTCATCACCGAATTCTCCGCCGGGGGCAGCCTCTACCGCCGCCTTCACGGCGGCAGCTCGCCCCTCTCTTGGCCGGAGCGTTTCCACATCGCGCTCTGTACAGCCCAAGCTTTAGCCCATCTCCACCGCGCCGTACGGCCGCCGGTCATCCACTACAACGTGAGGTCGAGCAATATCCTCCTCGACGCTAATGGCGAAGCAAAGCTTTCTGATTTCGGACTGAACCGGCTTCTGCGGCCTCGCCCTGATCAGCCGGCAGTGGGGCAGAGCATGATTGGGTACACGGCACCGGAGCTGGCTTGCGGGAGCTTGAGAGTGAGTGAGAAATGCGATGTGTATGGATTTGGGGTGGTGCTATTGGAGCTCGTAACGGGGAGGAAGGCGGTGGAGTTTAGGGAAGATGAAATGGTAATGTTAGTGGATGATGTCATGATGGTGCTTGAAAGGGGAGAAGCAGAGGAATGTGTGGATAGGAGAATGGGAGCGTTTTTGGAGGATGAGGTGGTGCCCATGTTGAAGCTGGGATTGGTCTGCGCTTCGCAGATTCCGTCGAGCAGGCCAACAATGGCGGAGGTGGTGCAGATTCTGGAGGTCATTAAGGCTCCGGTGATTGAGAGGATGGCGACCTTCAACGGATGATGGGGCCGACGATGCTGTTGTTGTATAATTGTTATTGTGTTGGTTTGATAGGTATTGTTTGAATTGAATCAGGGTGAATGATTCAGCTGTGCTTGCTGCGCTTGTATTGAGGTATGTAAACCTCTTGATTTTGTGAGATGATGAATATATATATGTTCATGTTTTGATATGAGGATTTTGCTGTTTTGGTGATTGGAAATATAGTTATATATTTGTTGTTCATTTCATCTAATTAATTTATATAATTATATTTACATTCAACTTACAAAAATATATTTTTTGCTCAATTTTTACATACATGTCATTGTCATATAATTATGCATGAAAAGATGTATTTTTTTAAAAAAAAAGTTATAATAGTGATATTTTTGTTGGGATATGAATGATCTGGACGGTATAAATATAAAAATTAAAGTTTAGATGTGTAAATACACAGGAATTGGATGATATGCATGTAAATTTCGCCTTTTTATTTTTATTTCAATTGTTTTAATGAAGCTGAAATGTAATTTAAGTGTATTTGCATGCTTATCACACAATTCTTATGTATTTATATCATTTTCATTAAAATTTTTTTATTAATATTTGAAGCACTTGAAATTTGAACATTACCTAAAAAAAATATGACTAAAGGAAAATATATTTATTTAAATATTAAATAATATTAATTTTAAATTAATTAATTAATTATATTAATGTTAGGGAAATATATTTTATTTTTAAAAATAGCCATCACTATTTACTTATTAAAAATGAGCTACACCTCGAAAATTTATGTGTTAGATATACAAATACATAAGAATTGTGTGATGTATGTAGATTTATCTATAATTTAAGTACATTTTTAAATTATTTATCTACTCATATAATTGATACAAACCATAGTTTTTTATTTTCTTCATGTAATTTATTGAATATAGTTAGAAAATAAGTTGTACTTCAAATATATTATTATTATTATTATTATTATTATTATTATATTAAATGGAATGTATTAGAGCTTTATCATTTCATTGAGAAAGCACTTAGTTGAATGGATTAAAAACAAAAAAAAGTGTCATAAATTAGCAGAAATCTAATTCGAAGAATCACGTGGTACTTAGAGTCCATTGGGGGTGGCGGTGCGGCACCGCACAACAGTTTTGTCTGTTTGGATAAACTGCATTTTGATAGTTTTTTTTCAAAAGCAGATACTGAAATTTGTGTTTTCTCACAACTTCTTCTAACCACTCGTGACTAGTTTTTTAGATGTGATCTGATTTTTTTAAAAAAATTATATTAGTTATTGAAATTTTTTTAGCATCAGATTATTATTCGGTAATTTCATAATTAATTTTTAATAACGTACAGCTGTAATAGGAAAAATTATTATCAGCGGTGCGATGCCCGATCAGGACCGTCAAAAATTTTAGAGTTGGCCCCACTCCAATAAAATAATTTAAAATATATATTTCAGTGATTCAAACCGGACACTGCATAATACATTCTTACTTAATAAACGCTCCTGTAACATAACAGAACAGATATATCCTTAATTAAAAAATATAGTGCATGAAACAACACAGAAGTTGCGTTGCTTTTTGGTCGCGGGAGAATGACAGGAAATAGAATTGGAGCAGAAGAAATGATAACGTGATACTTTGGGCCCTGTACTTGACAGCAGAGTTCCAACTCAGGACTAATTAATAGACTGCTACTCATTGTACTCACATGTATGCACAAGGCTGTCTCAATGCATGCAGTGGCATTATTGCTATTATTCTTTGAAATTATTGAATCTATTACCAAAATTATATTAAAAAAGAATAAGAAAACTTAATATCATTTAATTCATACATCAACATGAAAGGAAGATTTACCTGCTACCCTCGGGTGAGGACCACTTCTTGAATAAGCATTCGTCATGTCAAGTCAGCTTAGAATATGCCCTTCTACTTCCGGTAGTCAGAGAAGTAGCCGACAGTCGGAACAACCGGAACTTTAGCTTGCACTCGAGCTAGCTCTCTTGAGATACGAGATTTCTTGAAAGTCAAGAAGGCGCGCAGCGGGGCAAGGAATGAAGGAGCTCGACTGAACACCCACAAAATCTAGAAATGTAAAAATCAAAATTGAGGTCTTAGAAATGTAAAATCATATGTAAATGCCCTAAAGAAACAAAAAGGAATGGGGCTATATATTACCAAATTCCATGTTACATTAAAAAAAAAGAAATGGAGAAAAAGACAACATTGTTCAAAAAATAATACTTAAAAAGATGAGCCTCCAATAAAGAATAAAAAAAATTACAGAAGCAGCTGAATATTACCTACCACCAAAATCTTTTTTATTTACATATCTAACATGGAACACCCTAAATTAATAATTTATCTTAATATCATCCAAAACACATCAGTAACACAAAAATATATCATTCACTCTTAGACAGTGAATGAGCCAACCTGCTGTCATCCGCACGTACGGACGACAACGTGGATTTGACCCCACTACTATGCGTTTTGGTGTGGTCGAATTTATGACGTTCGTATGAAATTATGGGTGCCTGTGCGTCTAATATTTTCTCCTACTAATGAGCTCTGCAAGACTGAAGTTTTGCGGCATTACGTCGCAGTGGATGAGTTTTGTCTGTGATCAAGCGAGGAGGGAGACATTAACATAATGGTGTTTTTGATGGTTTAAAAGAGCTTAGTGCAGTGTTAAAATTATTAATTTAGAGGGTTTGATTTGTAAATAATAGAGAATTGTGTTATATGAATAAGTAGTAGAATGTAATCATTCAATTTAGAAATTTTTTAGGAAACAAGTAAAGGATATAGCATAGATAAAAATAGAAGAAAAAAAATCAGAAGAGAAAATGATTATATGCAAGAGTAGCCTTCATCTGTTATAGAAGAGCACCTTTTGCACCAAAATGTTAATGCAATAAAGACAGTTTAGTTTGCTTATGTTCAACTCATTTAAATCTAAAAATTAAATATAAATATATAACATGATGAAATAATAAAGAATTATTTTATGATTGTAAATCATATTCAATGGAAACTACAATATATTATTGAAATCTTCAAATATCTTATACCAATTGATGCATAATCCAACTCCAATGTCAAGCGCATTTGAGTCAAGAAACTTCCCTATACCGGTACATCAATAAGAATGACCAAGCGCTAAATGGTAATAGATTGAGCCCATTTACCACATATTTTGGAGCATTAATCTTGATCGGAACATCCGCATACGCTAGCTATTCCATGGGAGGTGACAACTACCAAATTTACCTCTCAGAAGATTACACAAGCTCTTCTGACCAAAATCACCAATAATAGGTATTCAAGCGAGCTTCTACGACCATGTTCACATACACTTCTCAAACTCTTCTATCGAGCTCGCATGTGCCAAGCGAGCTCTCCAATCTAGCTTGCATGTATTCATCAAGTTTGCTGAGACTACCAAAAATGGATGAGAAGGATTTCGATGCCGATTTACACTGTCTTTGAATCACATCCTTAGTTTTATCCACCACTAGAGTAATTCAAAGAAGAAATCTCTCATTACTTAAACTTCTTAAAAAATCTTGTTGCTTGCTAAGATATCTTCGCTTTTTAAAATTTAAGATAAAAACTGAATTGAACATATGAACTTCAACAACTCAGGCTATGACTGACATCAATAAACTAGAAATTTTGTGAATTTGGGTTCATCTCATTTTTTGTGGAATCGAAAACTGAAACTCTAATCCAATACTACTAATACGCCTCGTACACTTGTGCTAGTTATTTGTGCTTCGCGACTTGGAGCGGTGCTTCGCCAACTTGGAGCATGTCATTATCCTGCAGAAGAAGTTTCCCAAATAATAAAAAGACCCAGATAGCTTTACTATTATTTGCGTCACAAGAAAAAAAAAACTTTAGTGTGAGGGATTTGTGTGATTTATGAGCTAGCAACAACCTTATGCCTCTTTCCATTTTTAAAAGGCTAAGATTAGGAGAAGTCCAAGCCACTACCCTGGCCCTTTAATTAGCTAACCAATCTATGATATACCCAAAAGAAGGATAAAGAACGTTTTGGTTAAGGTTGACAAATTCATATTTTCTAATAGTTTTATGTTCCTAGACATCGAAGAGAATAAATAAATTCTTTTAATTCTTATATGACCCTGTTCAGCCACCAGGCAAGTGATGATTAATGTTCAGAAGGGAGAACTTATAATAAGAGTGAATGATTAGGAAGTAACTTTGATATTCTAAAATATATAAAGTTTCTCCAAGCCACTAAAGATGATAAATACTAGAGTATAGATGTGATGATAAAAGTAGTTGAGCGATGATTAATAGTATTTAAGTTTTTCACTCCCTTGAGGCTTTGGTGTGGGGATATAGTTTGAGCAATGTTGATCTCTTTCCTATTACTATGGAATATATGTGATATGTTACTATCTATTTTCATGATTTAGTATTTTTATTGGTGCATTTTTCATGTGGTGAGCTTAGGAAAGAAAATAAGAGAGACTATACATATATGCTTGCCCGAAAGTAATTATATTCTCATGCTTAGACTCTGTTCTATTGTAGTCACTTTTATTGCAACCTTTGTAATTTGATAATGTAATGTAATGACTTTGAAAACATTGTAAAGTTTCATCCAACATTTGAGTTTGCAATAATAATCTACACCTTACTTTAATCACTT
>NEWO01000015.1:1499994-1522987 GCA_003013225.1 Phalaenopsis aphrodite
AGTTTGGAAGCTTTCACATAAAAAGAAAATAACACAAGTGACACAATGCTATTTCTAAATGTCGTTTCCTTTCCATAAACTTTCTTTCACACAGTTACTTAAGTCAATTCCGAAGCCATTGGATAAGATGTCCCTCCTTTTGGCGATGGGCCAAAATCCAAGGCAATATTGATAGAAACACCTTTTTTTAAGATATAGGAACTGTTTGGTTACGAGAATTCATAATACATGAGTTTAAAAATGCAAGTTAAAGTCAATGCATCATATTTTGATTTGTCAGTGCTATTTTGTTTGTGAATTAATTGAGGGAAAACTAATTTCTCCTGGCTTGATGTTAGTAAATCCAGCGCATTTTAGGAGCCTCAAAAAGTGCTGCATTGAGGTATATAAGATTAGATGACCAGCCCTTATTATTCAACTGAAAATTCTGTCATTCTCAGCCACCCTACTCTGCATGTATAGGCAAACTGTAAGTGATTATAGTAGGCCTGAATCCCTTCCTCACCATCTTATTCCTGTAATGAAACACAACATTTAATTCTTTTTCTTTTATTTTGACAAGCAAGAAAAACATTGAAACTTGCATCACTAATTCCAATCCTTCATCTTACATCTTTGCAGGAAATGTAAAAGCATCCAAAAGCCTCCCTTGTTTGCTCAAACTATAACCTAAAGCTCTATAAGTGCAAGAATCATGCATGATTCCCTTTTTCTTCATATCATACAAAATTTCTAGAGCACTTTGCAACATGAGCAATACATGTGAATTATGATATTATAAGTCATAACACTAGACTTGACCCTAGATACCTTAATGATTACCATACAGGATTTTACCATTTTAATATCCCTTTTTTGCACATCACATCAATCACTATATTGTACATGACAATCTTTAACAAGATCCTCAACTCTTGACATTTTTTCATACAGGAGCAATTAAGTCTGTCTGGTTCTTCACATTAAAACTCTTACAGGGAGTTGCAGGATACAATCTTTGGTAGTATATTAAGAACTCTAGAGTCTAGAGTTTTAACCATATCAGCAAATTTTTCATAGGAATGTAGGTGAAGATCAAACACTATCAGATGTTTCATGGGTATCACTGCATGCTAGCTACAAAGTCACAAGCATAAAAGACCTCATGAAGAGAAACTTTAAGGAGGCTTGCAGGAAGTGATTGCCTTAGGCGGAAGAGGGCAAGATCGTTAGATAGGCGAGTGGCAATGTTGGAGAGGGATTGGAGTTTGAGGTGACATGACCTGAGAATGGAAGAAGGAAGGGATGATATGCTGAGAGTCTTGAATACGAATTAGGGTAGATGTTATCAGTGGAGGGGAGATGAAGGGGTTACCATTCAGATTTGAGGATGAAATTTGCGATAAAACTGATGGTTCATTGATGGTAGAAGAAAAAAATAGGTGGTGGTAGAATGCAGAGGTGAGAGCAAGAGATGGAGTCGAAAGGAGAAACTTAATGCACTCTATTTGTATCTTTTTATTTGAAATGAAGAAAATTGTTACAAATATTGAGTATATAACATGTAATTTTAATGGTCATAATATTAATCAATCAATAGTATTCAATATTATTATTGGATAAAGTTACATTTAGAGGTAATTGGTATTAAGTCTCTTGGATGTATCATATTGAAAAGTAACCTAACTTATGTACTCAATGCCAATTGTTTAAAATCGAAAAGCATTGTAGGAGCATTATACAATAAAGGATAAAATGCAAGAGTTAAAAATAAATTTAATAAAATTGCAATTAGTTCAACAATGTTATATGATTTGAGTTTTTAGTGTTAAAAAAGCTTTTGTTTGCTTTGTTGGGTACCGATAGAAATGATAATTATTGGATGAATTTGTAGTAAAATTTGGAATGATTAATTAAGGAATGCTTATGTTATAGAGATTATTGGAATGTTATCTATTGATGATAAGATATTTGAAAATAAAGTTAGGGGATTTTTAGATGTAAAATGAAGGTTAAGGAATGCACCTATTAAATAGGAAGGTAAAATCAGTATGAAATGATTAAGAAAAGCGGTTGACCTAAGGTAACATGGATAAAGTTTAAAATGATTTATAAAGCATATGTTTTACTCAAACAACAATTATTGTGAATAAGTGGAAAATAAAGATTCTTGAGGCTGACTTCAAATAGTTGGGATACTGGTAATGATGATAGTAAAGCTTATCAATAAAAATAATCTATCTCTTAGGCTCTATACATAGCATGAGCTACACAAATATGGAAATACCTAAGCATCCTTCAAGATGCAAAAGTTTGTGTGTATCAAAACCCTTCAATAAGCAAGCACAAAAATTTGTGGCTAATTTACAGCTTATTTTCATTGAAATTTTGAAATTATAATGGATAAAGTAAATAGTGGTGCATGAGAGGATTTGTAGAAGTGTATCAATATGTTGATCGTAATTTGTTTAATAATATAAAATGTAATTTAGGTGATTGAAAATAAGTGAAATAAAAGGTCATCGCAAGTTAAAAAAGAAAATTTGACAGTTATTGTTTGAATTATAATCATTTTTTAAATTATAATTAGGGTATAATATCTGAATGAAAAGAAATAAAGAAAAATGGGTGCAAGTAAATTTATTTTCTATGTGAGGGGACAAAATGCAAAAAAAATTTAAGGAAATGGCACTACCTTTCTCTCCTTTCCTACACACTACATGAGCTCATGCTGTGCCGAAGGTTCATCATGGTTGTTTAATTGCAGATTCGATTCTGATACAATGTTACAGCTCGTTGAATCTTATTTCAACCGTAATCTTATTATAGATGCTGCCAAGGGTGGTCTCTCCTTACATTACACCACAAGCATAATTCCAGAGAGTAACAAGCCATGCTTCAGATAATTAGCCAACCCTTTGAATCCCAAATAGTTTAGTGACAACTCTCTAGAATTTCAGCCAATTATAAAATAAAACATCTTAATGACATTGTTAAACACATTATATTTTATCAAAATGATAAGTTTTGGTTCCAATTGTACTTTTTCTTAGACTAAATTATGTTTTTTTTTTCAATTTTTTTCAACTTAGCAAGGTTTTACTTGTTTGTTCGATATCCTATGTGTATGTTGCACCAAATTGCCCAAGTCAATTAGACTTCTATGTCCCAATATAACACAATCTGGTTTTTGCTTTACTTAATTTCTTGATAACTGATCCAAAGCAATTGACCGGTCTTGAATCCTTTTTGTAGCTAGTGTGCTTAATTTGGGCTAGGGATTTTAGCTCAGCTCAGCCTAGACTATATTTTGAGCCTAGGTTTTAACTTGAACTGGTTTGGAGGTTGTGTATTTTGACTTAAGCTGGTTCAATTCTCATTCACTCAAAATTTGGGTTTGGCTTTATGAATCCTCTTCTATTGATTTTTTATTGAGTTGTACTAAAGTTATTTTAGTTTATTAAGTTTTCTGGCACAACCTTTAGCCATATCGAGAACTAAAATGTTGACTTCAAAATTTTCGATGTTGGCAATTAACTTCAAGAACATCTTAACAAGTCAGCAATCATTAGGTATGTTGTAATTCAATACATTATGAATGTAGAAGAAAATTAAGATTTTAAATTGTTGGAAATACTGCATATAGCTTCCAATGCAAAAGGATCAAAATGTGACCAAATAATTAGTGCAGAATTTGTGGACGAAAAGAGCCTCCGTGGGATAATTTTCAGGTAGAAAATCATTGTGGAAAACATAAAATAAACATTTTATTAGGAAGAGAAGATGCAGTAGGTGATAGGAGTAGACGATTAAGGGATAAGATCTATTTGTAAAACAAAAAAATTATGAAAAAATTAATAAATGGAAGATGTAGGAAGTTGACATTGTGGTTTAGGATCAACATATGGTGGGACACACAATGCTTGATGAAGCAGATAGGAAGTGATGGGTCGGGCTTGAAGAATTTATGGCATTGAAGGACATGCTAAGAGGGGAGAGTCAGCAATACTAATCGGTTATGGAGGTTATATGAATGTGTTCTTATGAAAGAACAAGTAAATGAACTAGTTGATGCTGTTTAGTTAAAGATAGATACTGTTTAATTGATGAACACTTTCTATTTTTGTAGTAACTAATAATAGTTTGCCTATTTTAGGCTTGATCTGTGGGTCCCATATAATGATTAATACATGTTTTAATTTTAAAGCACCCCGAGATGGCAAAGAAGTTGTGTAATGTTAATCTATTGTGGGTGGCCGAAGACATAACTGTATGTAGAAGAAAATTTAAATAATGTCCATATTTCGTTTTTCAAATAATGATAGTGATAACATGTGTAAGATGGAGTATGGGTTTCACAATGCAAGAAGTAATGCAGGTTTTGATTGGATATACAATGCCTGCATGATGCATGTATTGCTTGAGCAGTATCATATATTATAAGATGCCTCGAATCATATAGGATCAACCTTTACTCTTTTCAAGGTTACGAGTCATATTGATTATATTGGTTAGAGATGTCAGGTTTTATTGAAGTTTAGATAATGAATGCAATTACAGAAGTATGAATCATGGTTGGTACCTGCACCGCTGTCATGGGTTTGCTAATGCCTACAATACAGTGCATGAATTCTTGCATCCAAATTTTCAGTCCTATCGGGATGCTAAAGTAGATTCTGTAGGAGCCACAACTTCTTTGTTTCATATTGATGTAATATGTTTTATTATAAATGTTTATTTTCGTTTGCAGTATGGTGAAAATCCAATTGAGTCCCAAATGTCATTTTCCTTGATCATTGTTTGGTGACTCCCATAGCCACTATTTTACTGAGAAATTTAGGCACAAGCACATAACTTGAAAGCTATAGCCAATGTTTTAATTATGTTAAAAAACCATATTATCTTTACTGTTGATGATTGGTTTCATGAATCCATTCTGAGTGGGGGCCAATTTAAGATTTTGATCCAGGTTTGTTTAGTTATGGAAATCATAAGAATCGTCTGTTTTGCATATAGTAACTTCCACAAAAAAGCATATCGGCATGTGCTAGTGAGCCTTGTTGCCTGTGATGCAGGAGCTTGACATCCCCTTCCGATACGACCCATTAGACAGTAATATAGACTAGCATAATTTTGTGTGATGCTTCAGTTGAATCAATTCATGTATTTGGGCACTAGGCACATGCTTTGGAAAACCGCGTTGCTTGAGTTCATGTATTTGGGTATTATTTTATATGCTTTATGCTCAAGGAGATTCATCATATAAAGGGTTTCCTGGATGTAATACAGATTAATATAGAGAAGAATAGTAGATCGTTGCATTCTAACTCATTTCTCTCTCCCCTTAACCTCCTGGCCAGGCCACCCTTTTCTCTCTTCTTCTATTTATTCTACTTTTTCTAGGAAAACTATCAACGCCTGTTTTGGCATCCAGGAAATTGTTGAGTTGATCGAATAGAGAGCAATGTGGTTTAATTCAATTCATGTTTATGTTTTTAATTGTTCATGCATCCTTTATTTCTGTATTTGGATGCTATCATCCACATTTTATGGTTTGTAAGTACCAATGCTCTGCATTAAAGATCTCATGCATATAATTGTTATGATTAATATCATGAAGAACTGAAGTATGGTTAGTCTCTGTCTCGGTTTTGTTTAGCCTCGTAGTTTCCCTCTTGTTCTGCAGGTCCTGCTTTCCTAGTTCCCGCCAACCTAATTGCTGGCCACTTTACTCCTTTTTTCTAGCCACTACCCATAATTCTTCAAAATATCATGCAATTTCTTCAAAATATAGCCAACTCAAAATTCCAAAATTACATTATCAAATTATACATTTTCCCCTCTTTCCTCAATTTTATTTCCAATGTTATCGAAGCCTATTATTCTCTAATCATTGAAGATCAAATCTCTCTATTCCCATCATGTAGCTTTTCGCTGTCTCCTAAGCTTTCATATACTCTTTCCTAAACATAATAACTTGTTAGGAAACCCATCTCCATTAAGAGTAGTTATTTCCCATTTAGGTTTTATGATTGCTTCCAATGAAGCTATTGAGAATACATATTGCTGAAATTATTGGCCGCTTCACTTTGTAGGCATCCTCACCTCTTCAAACAAAAGCGTGCTTCCTAGTTCACTGCTGCAAAATGCGAGCTTCTGATCCTATCGAAAATGCTGAAATCAGTCCCCCATCCACTTTATTTAAATATGGTTTTTGACTGAAAACTGGAACCATTTTTTATTAGGTTAATTGCGGTTGATAGCAAGCATAGCTCAAGTTCAATCCTATTCTATCACCCTCTTAAATTTGCTTCTATTCCAATGCAATCCATACATTTTCCTGTTCCCATGCCACCTATGATGGCTCTCCTCCCACATGTCACATTAGGTTTCACGAGTTCAAAATTCTATGTATTATATTTTAGATTCAAGCATCTTTTAAGACTGGTCGGTCTCATTGAGGATGTTGAGGGTGTTGAGACGAAGAAGACTTAAGTTTGAATGAATAATGAAATCCGTAAGGCGAAGTTACATTTTTCATCCCCATTATGTGGTCTTAATCCAGTGAGCTTCCTTTAGTGGTGATTATTGATTCAAGTATGATGCATCCGGAGGTATGATTTGATTTTATTTTGCCACCATCGCTGCCACATGCTGAATCTGTCAATTTGATTTTATCACCACTTGGACTTATTTCCCATTATATATTCGTCATCGGTCGATCTTCCTTCGAAGGTGTTTTTTATTTAATTCTGATGCCACTACATCTAGCCATACATTGACTTCATTATGCCAGCATTACCTTTTTTGTAAAGCTTGCTGAGATATGGAAGCACGATACATAGCAGCATCCAATGTGCAATCTTTCTTATAAATTTTTGTGTATAATTAGTTTTGAAACTTCTTGGGTTGGATTTTTCTCAGCTTGAAAGAACTGATGGTATGGCTCTTTTCCTTCCTGATCCATAAGAGAGACGCAATTTATTTAATTTCATATTTAATTAATTTTTTTATTTTCATGCTATTTATTATTTTATGCTTTTGGATATTATGAATATATATATATTTTTTTTCTGTATATTTATTTTAGTATTTTGGTTGAAATATTCCATGTTTGTAAATGGGTTGTACTATGCTATAGCTATAATTATGATTGATCTTAGGGGCATTTACATACATACCGCACAATTCCTATGTATTTACATATCTAACAGCTAAAGTTTGCTATTTACATTTATAACTCTTTGGTGTTATAAATCTATGCAAAAAAAAATATGTATTTCACATTTAACAAGTTAGTAATTGTGGTATTTTTTGATGTGTTATTGAAGATTTTAATGGAATGCATGTAAATATGAAAGTTGTGTATCAGGTCAATATCTCTCTTTTTTTTTAATGCATTCTCTGCTTTAATTAATATTAAATGAGTATTAATTCATATATGGTTTACATATTGAAGATCTTAGTTATAGAGTTCTTATCCCTTTCCAGACAAATTGAGATTGTGATGTATGCCATTGATATAACTGAATTTTAGTGATGAAATTTTTTATTTTGCAGGAGGAGAAAAAAAGGTATGAAGAGAAGTTCAGGCAGGGCTACTAAGCTCTCATGCGCCCCCCCATGGAAAGTTTGTGCTGGCTTTTGGTGGCCTTGTTGAACATTTCATGATATAATTTAGTAATTTAGACTCGTAAACTGTGCTCAAAATTGATAATCCTTGATTTTAAACTGCTCAAGAGATTCTGCATGTCTGTAATTTTTATTCTAACCTTACACAGTTTTGGTGGTATTCCTCAGAATATAATAGGAAATATAAAGCAGGGCGAAGGAATGTTCTGCGTTTATTTTCAGTAATAAAGAATTGTTGGTCTTAAATCATTTAATTCAACAAAGGATGTCTGCCTATATTATGTTCTGTACATCAATATGCTTAGTAGTGACTAGAGGCTTGTAATCATAAGCAGAAAAAAGGTGAAAATGTGAGTAGCAAAGTGTGAAAATGACTCGATAATAATGGGGGAAGGAGAACAATTATAGCAATTACTAGAGAGAAAGAGAGTGTGTACATAATGAGAGGATTAGATGCAAAAAAGAGGGGAAATAACTGAAGGAGATTGGATGCAATTGAGAGTATATAAGCTGAGGTGTTTGAGATAATTTTTTTATTTTAGTTTTAATTTATTATTATTATTATTATTATTATTTTTATTTTTTTTTTGTGAAATAAGACAAGTTTGATATGATGGATTAAGATATAAATATTTTTAGAAGAGTGAAAACACTTTTAAAATTATTTTTGAGCATTTTTAAAAAATAAAATAAATTTATTTTTAAGAGAAACATGATAACGGTAAAAAAAAAATAGAATAATAATAAAAGAGCTCACAAAAAAACTTGATGTCATCAACAAATTTTATTATTTAGTGTGAAGCTCGAGGCAATATGTAGGAATCTTTGGTTTTTTTAATAAGAAATATATCAAATACAAATTAAAATCATTTAAAAGTTTTGATTTCAGTAAAATTACAATCAAATTGATCGACTCAATGAGATGGATTCAATGACGCCAAAATTGACTCAAATTGAGTAAAATCAAGCCAATTAAATCTTTTTTGAAAGTTTATGTGGTTAATTGGAAGGTCAAATTGATTCTAATCAGATAAGTTTGTAATAAAATTGGGTGTCTCAGTGAGATGAATCCAGCTAGCCTAAGATCACTCAATAACGACATCATGAAGGCACTTAAATATTTGAGAAATTCTATGGGGCGTCCGATGGAATGACTTGGATTCCTTTCTTATTTGTAGGGGAGACACTCCAATACTTTGTAAATAAAATCATATCATCTTCATGAAAGGAAACTTAAGACCTTGAATTGCCTAGAGCTGACCCGAGAAGGAGTTGAATTCTAATGTCGTTCCACACTAAAAACCCGACGACCACTTCCCGATCTTGTAGTTGCTGACCACCGTCAGCCTCCCCCTGCTTGTTGCAATGAAGCCCCTCGCAGAGTCACAACATACGTTGTAGTGTGACGAAGCGCCGACGTTGTAGAGTGACGAAGCACCGTTCAGGCAAATACCGACGTCGCAGAACAATGAAGCATTGTGCTGAGTAAAGACCAAAATCGGGGAGTAACAAGGGATCCTAAAGAGCGGTGCATTATTCTGAAGATTGTGCAATGATACACCTCGAAGACGGTGCATTGAAAAACCATCAACAACTCTACCGTATTTGCTCCCAAAGTTGTACAATCCTTTTTTCTTGCACATAATCATCGTACTTCGAGGAACTATGTGATCATTTACCGTCTGTTGGAGAAGGGCATGTATGTGTACTGATCAACATATAATGGATCATTCTGACTTGGCTAAGTCCCATTGTTTTTCACTTATCTGATTTTCCACATAAAAAATTATGGGGTATCTACCTATCATTTCAATTACTCGTGTTTGTACTGAACTTTCACGCAACATTAAGACGCTAAATAATCACTCTACAACTACTATTCTTTTGGCACGCATCATAACAGTTTGTAATACTTATTATAACCTAACTTAATTTTTTTCCCTGCTCATGCCCTAATTTATAAGAAAATAATGCTTAAACTGAGTGGCTCCAGGGCCTAAAAAGACATAAATCATAATTAAATATGCTTTGAATCGGGCTTCATCGTGAGTTCAATTGGAAGATTAACCCTGTCATTTTTACTTTTTATTTTTTATTTTTTATTTTTTATGCTTAAAAAAATATTTATTTATTTTATTATAAAAATTATATCATTTAAAAATTATTATCTAATATTTTTAAAGCTAACTAAACATATTATGAGCTTGATAATATATAAAATATTAAATTTATGGCGCGCGCAAAGAATTAAACCTCCGGCTCGAACCCGCCACTGACAACGAGGAAAGGAGAGTTGCCAATCGTTTTTTCGTGTTCTCTCTTTCTTTCTAGGTCTGCTTTCTTCTTTCTTCTTCTTCTTCTTCTTCCCCTTCATTCACATCCGCTTTCTTCTGCTTTCAATTGTTGCATGATTTTTGGCGTTTTCACGAGTGTTCTTTCTGCTGTTGGTAAATTTAAAAAAGGAATTTCGGTTCTTGTGTTAATGGGATATAATTTGAAATTTAGATTTGAAGTAAAACAAGGAAGCTCGGTTCTTGTGTAAACAGAATCAATTTGATCGGAGACGGGGAGTTTTGATCAGCGAGGGTTTTGTATAAACAGTTTCTTGCTCTTCGTTTTTCCGTTGATTTTGATCTTGATATTCGATACGCGAGATGGCGAAGAGAGATTCAAATTTCTTGGTATTTCTGAAAATATGAATCGAATTTCGATGTAGAATGATTTATTAATGGCGATTCTTGTTTTCCACTGGCATTCGCCGATTCTTGTTATATTTTCGTTATTCTTCTGTCTTCAGTTTTGATCTATGACGACTTCTGGTATTTCAGCAAATGCCTTCCTTATGTTTCTTTTGATTTGATCGATGGGAGAGGAGGAGTTTGACTGCGTGTTTTGTTAGGTTTGTTGATTTGTAAATTTGGCTTCATGTTGACGAAATATCTGTGAAATTAATATCGGCAATCTTCTTTTATCAAGTAGAAGAAGCTATGATACTATGATTTTTAAAGTAAAGCATCTTTTTATTTTTTATATTTGGAATTGAATTTTCTTTTTGCGACGCAATGCTGAACAGATAAACGTTGGAAATCTCATAGATCTATGGAACCATATGGCAATGATTTGCAAAATCATATCCGAGAATCTGACAGCAGAGCAGTCAAAGGGAAGTGTGTTGCTGAGGATCTGAGTTACTCAGACAGAAGAGAGGCAGCTGCCCAACCACTAAATCTTCAGACTGAAGCTCATACCTCATCTCGATGTGGCTATAATCTAGAAATATATTGCCAAAGATGGGCCAATACTGTTGAAAATACTATTCTAGAGCCAAAAATAAGGTTTGCACATCCACTGCACCAGCTCCATTCATCCGTTTTTTATTTAGTAATCTGAACTTCTAAAACTTGTTCATTTTCTTTTCTTAACGCCAGGAAGAAAAATCCGACCTACTGTTTCCTTGAACCTTTATCAAATTTTCCTCAAGAGGACAGTGGAGAAATCATAAAAGATAGATGCAAGTGGAAGAAATACCAACAAGTTTCAACTGACGGGCCGTATTTTCCTAGGTACAGTAATCCTGAACAGTTAAGCTTCATTATTAGTTCTCTTACTTCTATTAAATTTCTGAATGTTTTGCTTGTTTCTATAACCAAAAAAAAAAAAAAAAAAAGAATTTTGAACACTTGTGATTTCATACAGCACCTTAACTAATCTTTGCTCATTCTAATAAGTCCATTACTTTTCCGTTTAATCCAGAAATTCTCAAAGATTTTGTTGTAATTTTTGTTTAGCTTCTCCTACAAATGCACTTACCCCGGATGCACTATGAGGATGCATACTGAGAGGGTCTCTCTTCATCCAGACAAGATGATGGTATCTTATGAAGGAGTACATAACCATGGCGAAATTCAGGCTTCGACTGGGCAGCTCCCACCAGCTCAAATTTCTTCTTATAAGCCTTTCAACAGCAGAGATTTACAGCAATATCCCTGCATCTCAGTATCCGAGCATCGAAAACTTGCATCTCAGTATGATGTAATGCACAGATTACAGTCCCCTTCAGTTTACATCATGAAATTGGATCAATATATTGAGCACCTGAAGCCCAATTATGGCATATTTCTTAACCACCCAAGTAAAATCAAGTATGGTGTTCTGGATGATCATGCTGCAGAGAGTACTGCTTCCATTTCTGGGATGAGTTCCTCTCAAGTTGGCTTTGGAGAATCTCATCAGGCTTTTTGTGCTGTGCACAATGTTTTCCATTCGCCTCTTTATTGTAATAGCATTCCAAATCCATATCATTCACAGCAACTGCAGCAAGTTTATAATGCAGAAAATCATTCTGTTCCATTTCCTGATCTTTTTTTCAGTTCTGAACCTTCTGTTTCTTTGGGCATTCAATGTGCAAACACTGTCATGGCTGGAGGAGAAATTAACTTCCATTACAATCTGATGCACAGAACCTTCAAACCTCTAACTTATGAAGACCCTTCATCCTCTTTGATGGCTGGTGGAGTGTATAGAAATACTGGAGTTATAGATGGTGCTGATGAATTGTGTTGGATCCACCCATCTTGTCCTCAACTTAATGGTAACTTGACTGAGAACTTCAACGCATAAAGCCTAAACCTGTACTGCTAAGTGAGACAGGTTTTCATTCATTCACAACATGCAACAACAACAAATCTAGGTGGCGGATTCTGATGAAATTGCTTGTGGATGATTTGCAGATTTAGGATAGAAATGGATTGGATCTCTCTTTGGAAGAGAAAGGAGGCGAAATCGGCATGGGGAAAATTTTAAAATGTGATCTAAGGTGAAACTAATGTTTTCAATTTTAGTTGTACCTTGAAATTAGACTTGATTCCAATTCTGTAGGCAAGATGAATTGCATTGTATGGATAGAATCACATCTTATCCTTTTGCATTTGCTTATATATCCTCGTGCTTTGTGGTAGTTTCTGATGTTTTGTTGGAAGAGAATATGTATAGAAAATACGCCAACAACAACAACAAGCTTTTATCAAACAGCACATGCCTAGAAGCCGACGCGAACAAGATTCAAAAATACTCTGATTTCTATTGTCGGGCATCGTTCACCTAGGCAAGGAACTCTTCCCTAAAGAGTTGGATGATGTCGGTAGCAACACAAAATTAAAAGCCATTATGTAAGGAATTTCTTAAGGATTGTTTGGTTGGAAGCAAAAGAAGCGCATTGCATTCCTTTAATAGGGCTTCTAAAAATTCAAACATTTGATTGGAAGAAAAATAAATACAACGTCAAATTCCAAAGTATTTAAAACTCACTTTGTAGTTCATTTTCAATACCTTTAGAATTATTGGATTTGGGCAAATTCCAAATATATTGTTTTGTGTAAAATGAAGTCAATTTCCGCTGCCATCGTTAAGTGTCGCAGCTTGCCTACTACCCTAGCAGCCGCTTGCCCGCCGCCATCTGTTACTGACGTTGTTTGCCCGCTATTGCTGGTCCTCGTTTGCTGTTGTCGGCCACAGGCCAGCTTAACAGTGCTAAAACTAAATTTACCATTAGAATTTAATTTATACTTAACATGCTCTTGGTTATTATACTTAACATGCTCATATCGTGCCAGTACTTTAGGCTACTTGGTAGAGTCAATGATAGGATATTATATTGCTTAGTTGTTGTATTAGTTTAATAAGTATAATTAATTATTTAGTTAATAATAATTAGTAAATTTAAATTATAGATGAATGCTATAATGACCTAACCAACCTGATTGAATGATTCACATTGATTCCTCTTGATTATAGGAGTCCTTTTGATAATGTGATGGACTTAATGACATTGGAATCAGGTGATCTTCGGCTTGTTAGATTCGTTTCATCGAGATGCTCCATTTTGGCTATAAGTTGGATGCCTCTCGTCGATACTCCATTTGACTATAGGCATGTCAAATTTTTCCCCTCAAATAACCAGTTGAAACATTTAAAAGCGGATTGATAGTTTGATCCATGTTTGATTTGACTTGGATTGGATCAATTTTGGTATCACTGGATTTGTCTCATCGAGCCAATCAGTCTGACTGTAAGATTGCTAAAATCAGAGCTCTGGATGATTTTTTATTTGAATTTAGAAATGTCTTGAGATTCATACAAAATGCCTTGACATTAGTGCAAAATGCCTCAAGATTCGTGCAAAATGATAAAATTTGTTGATGAAACATTAGTTGCCCCATATTTTTTAAGCAATTTAATTTGACTTTATCATCTAAAAATAAAAAAAAAATTTATTATATTTGTCGGCGGCGACCATGACTGTTGATATGCGAAGGCATGTGCGGGAGATGCACGGGCATGGGTCACTTAGGTTGGTCGGATCAACGGGTCGAGGTGTGCTTTGGGTCGCATGCAAGTCAACTATCTCACTGCAAATCGCAGCGATTAAAAAGGTTACTGATAGGCCCTGTTAGGTTAAAAATGAGGAACACTATGGATGATTATCTAGGCCATCAGGCTAAGTAAGGTCGGGAGCTCAGAGCGGATCAATGGTGCGAAATGGGATTGGTCACGATCCAGGTTGTAGATCAGATTGTGTTTTACGTAATGCCCGGGTGTGGTCCCATGTGTACAAGTCTGAACTGTGCTCACGGAAACATGTGTGTGTGAAATATCTCAGAATGCGTCTAACAGTCACTAGATTGCATGAAATTGGGATGCGCCCACAGGTTTAATGAGCTGAAACTGAAAATTAACTAATTTGGGGAGTTATTTTCACCATTTTGAGCCTATAAATAAGCCAAAAAAAGAGGGAAGATGGAACACTTTCTCTTTGAAGTTTTTGGAGTCCCTTAGTTCGTCGTTGTGCATTGTAGTAGTCCAACCATTGAAGTTCCTTTGGCCAGTTGTTGTGCCTCCTTCTAAGCTAGTGTAAAACAACCCCCGTTGATATTTTGACCAGCTATTGTGCCTCATTCTACGTTGGTGTTGTGCAAACCTAGGAGTTCTTTTGGCTAATTGTTGTGACTCCTTCGCATTGGTGTAGTGCAATCCCCCAGAGTTTCTTTTATACTATCATTGTACTTTTTGGAGGAGATTTTTTGCACTTTAAGATGTTAATGTCTGGTGAATTCTGCTCCCCAAACAATCAGATGATGCACATGAATCCCGACGAGACAAAATCAACACTTACCAGAGGTGAGCAAATTTTTTTCCAAAAGCATGGAACATATAATTCACATACATCAAATATATTCTTGGTAAGTATAAACAGATGTATAATGCTAATGCAAAATAGATATTAATCTTGAGAGATCAACTAATAGTAAAGATTTTTCTCTCTACAATGTTAAGAGATGAAAAGTATTAGATAAGAACTGATAGAGGCACAAGCTATTCTCAGTCAGAACACTGTGATTGTGAGAGCTTTTTGAGCGAAAAAGCATGCTCTTAAGGAGGGGAACAAAAAGTTGCGGACTCAATGTGCAGGAATAAAATTCCATCGAGACTTATGGAAATGGGTTCATTTGATACACTATTGGATAAAAGTTGACACTAGTGACCCACTTTCCAGCCAAGCATCTGAAGATCCTCTTTCTTACTTGGAAATGAGGAGAAACTGAAGTGACTTACAAGAGTACATCCTTGAATATGGAGAAAAATTTTGATATAGATTAATACCTTTTGTTTGTATGCCTGTATTAGTGGCTTTTTTTGCATATTGTGATAGTTTGTCAGCATTTGTTGCTCTTCCTACGTTTAATATAATTTATACAGATGACTGTGTGTTAGTTTATGCACCTCTTTGTCTACTTGATGTAGTTTTTTACTCCTTGTGATAGTACATATCTTCGACTTCATATTATACTTGTTGAATGTCACTTCTTTCTTTATATTGCAGTGCAATCTTGGATTGGAAAATTGCAAGACGAGCTGAGAGTTACCAAATTTTTTTGGAGTTACTCAAACAATATTTTCTTGTCTTAGATCATTGTTGCCCAATTTTCTTGGGTTGTTAATGTCTTCAGTTTGTTGTTGCCTCCACACATTAAGTTTTTTATTATTATTATTTGCTTTCATCTAAGTTGTTGTTGATTGATGTAAGAATATTTATTTCGTACAACTTGTCCCCAAGAGAAGACTAAAATATTTTAAGTTTTAACATGGATCTAATATATTCTAATTAAGATTTTCCCCTCAATAGGAGCATAATGACATCAAACTCTTCTGAGGCTTGTATCTCCAAGATTCTTTAGTATATTTGTACATTCTGAGACTTATAGCTTTCTAAGATTCTTTGAGTGGAGACCACTTCAACCACTTGTTCTCATGGAGTCCTTCTATTGAGGACCTTGTTTACTATTAGATTCCCATCAAGGCTACCTTATGGACACACCTTCATTGAGTATAAGTGAAGTCTATGTCTATCACTTACCCTCAAAGGGTTAGTGAGGACTATGTCCACTAATAGCTTCTCGTCGAGCTATCTCATGAGCATATCATTAAGTGTATAATTGGAGATTGTGTTCAACACTAAGAATGTTTGAACTTTTTAATAGCCTAATCAGAGTGTTCATTCAACAGCTGTAGCATTTTATGTCCAAAATGAGGTGCTAGTGCTACTTTGTGTTTCTTAAGTCTGAGGTGTAAGTCAATATGGATTGTACTTTTTCTTGAAAAGATGATCTCAGTCATACTAATGAACGATATTTGTCAACTTTTCTATTGTTGTTTTTGAATTTTTTGTCCTTAATGAGGGCATTGTCGACATGAACCTGTAAAATAGCCCATGTATCAAATATTACGGAGGTCAACTTCTTAACTAGGTTAAGAAGGAATTCTAGTCTGATAAGGGAGCGTCGAGAGCACTTTCAATCAGACATGCCCAATCAATGGTTGATCTTGTGGTCATATGATGAAATGAGTGTCCTCTTGAAGTTGTAGTAAAAAATATTCCCAAGCTTGGAATTTTTTCTCATAGAATTGATATAAAAATAAAAAACAGGAGGACAACCCAACCACAATCGTACCCATGGCATTGATGTCTCTTTTGAGATTATAGTGAAGGTTTCTCCAACCTGGAATTGATTCTCTTGTACTTGAAATCCTAATGGAATAAGGTAGGACTACTTCACCACAATCGTGCTCTAGACATTGACGTGAATGATCCTTCAAAATTTTAATGAAGGTTGCCCCTCTCATTGAAAAATGCTTCAAAAATCATCTTTTAGTGACTTTAAATTAATTTGAAGAATATAAGAAGGGTGAGAAGAGTTATCGACAATCCTTCAGCAACTAGGAGATGAGTATCATTAAAAAAATGAAGCAAGGGTTGGGCATCTCGAACTTTGAGATTGTCTTGGAATGATGGATATTTGATCAAGAAGCTCGTATATTGTACTTACTAGCCATTTTAAAAGTCTACACTTCTTTCAACAAGACTTAATTTCTCACATATGATGTCAAACTATTGCGAGCTAGAAGATTCACGATGGAAGAATTATAGTTTAACATTTTAGCATCATGCAAAGATCCAACACACTCATAGATAAGAGGATTAATAGGTGAAGACACCAGAATTTTTTTATGTGGAAAAATTTTGGAAATTGAAAAAACCATAGTGTCAAGCCCACTCAAATATATATGTCCACTTTTCATCTAAATTTTGGAATATATAATTATAAATGTAAAATAGTCTTTCAACTTTCATAGCTGTAATTGGGCTACAATAGTTGTAGTTCTAGGAGATGATAATAATAGTTTAGCGCAAATACTATAGTTTATTGCTACAATTGGAGTGGATTTCCACAAATTTTGTTTTCGGTGATTATAATCACAATAATTTGTAGTAAAGTTCTTGGTTGAATGTTGTAATAATAGTTGGTCATATAAGTCGAGGTTTTATCTGCAAGAGTTTCAATTGGTTAGAAAGACCATAGCTGGAAGTTGCAAAAAACAATTAGTACATAGGTCATATTTGGTCACATAGACTAGATTAGTGAGTTGTAGTAATGTTAGTTGGCCACAAAGGTTGTAGCTGAAAGCTACAGCAGCAATGAGCCACATAAGCCACAGTTGATCATATGTGTCGTAGTGGAGAGCTACACTTGTGTTAATTAGTCTCAAAGACAGTAGTTATAAGTTGTGGTAACAGTAAGCCACATAAGTCGCAGATGGTCATATAAGCCATAGTGGCGAGCTAAAAGAGTGTCAGTTGGCCACAAAAGTTATAGTGGAAGGCTATAATGACAATTGTTAGTCGTGTAGGCTATAGTGGGCTGGGACCTACAGTAACAATTAGCTGTATAAACCATAATTGATCACATAGGTCATAGTGGGGAGCTATAATAAATTTGATTAGCTATAGAGACAGTAGATGGAAGTTGCAATAACAGTGAGCCACATAAGTTATGGTTGATCACAAATGCCATAATGAGTAGTTAAACTAACATCAATTGACCTTAAAAGTTATAATTGAGAGCTGCAATAGTAGTGAGCCACAGGTATTAGTTAATCACATAGGTCATAGTAGAAAACTTCATAATAGGTCGTTGCAAGAGTGTCAGCTGGGAACAAAGGTTGTAGCAGAAGGCTATAATGATACCAGTTAGCAACGTTGGACATAGTTGATCACATAGGTTGTAGTGGGGAGCTACAGTAGCAATTAGCCACATAAGATGTATTGAGGAGCTGCAATTGCATGGCCCCAAAGGTCATAGTTGGTGCTACATTGGTTGGTGGTTGTAACATTTTTCCTAGATTTACCACTATACCATTTACATCACTTGTCAGTATATGATGTAAGGAAGAGACATCAGGTGTTTGAAGAAAGTAACTGTATTCTGAGTATGAAGATTATAAGCAATTTTTTTTGGGATTTATTGTCAGATCTTTGATGTGATATTATTCAATACTCCATATTTTTTATTTATCATTATACAGTATTCAAGGTGGTGTCTTTACACCATATTCAGAGTGCACCACCACGCTCTACTCAGGGTATGTTGTTACACCATATTTCGAGTACTCCATTACACTGCTTTCGGGATACTTCCATAACATCATGTTCAAGGTACTTCGTTATACAGTGTTCGGGATACTTTGCTACACCTCTTTTAAAGTAATTCATAACACTTTGTTTGGGGTATGTCATTGCACGGTATTTAAAATTATGTATTACTCCACAAAGTGCATCATTTCTTTGCAAGATACTTTGTCTACAGGTTACTTTGTTACTCTGCAAAGTCCATTAATGCTCGCGAGTAGTGGGGGGCCGGTAGCGGTCGACGGTTATGGGCGAACGTTGACCAACAACTATGATGACCATGAGTTATCGTTGAGTCTTCGGTCTAGAATAACACTAGAAATGAGCTTCTCCTCCTTCCTCCTTTTTTCTCCTTGAAGTGAAGAGTGAGAGTCTATCTATAGGCCCTCGAGCAGAGTATTTTCTTTCTTCAAATGATCAAACAATCCACATTGATTCCCCTTGAGTATAGGAGTTTTTTGATGATATGATGGCCTTAATGACATTGAAATCAGGTGATCTTGGGCTCCTTGGATTCCTATCGTCGTGACGCTCAATTTGACTATAGACACGCCAAATTTGGAGTCCATTTGACCCCCAAATATCCAACAAAAACTTCCAAAAGTGTTTTAACTAATTGATTCGGGTTTGATTTGACACGGATTGAATCAATTATGATATCATTGGTTTTGTCTCATCGAGCCGGTCAGTTTGATTGTAAGTTTACTGAAATTAGAGCTCCATATATATATATATATATATATANCGGTAGCGGTCGACGGTTATGGGCGAACGTTGACCAACAACTATGATGACCATGAGTTATCGTTGAGTCTTCGGTCTAGAACAACACTAGAAATGAGCTTCTTCTCCTTCCTCCTTTTTTCTCCTTGAAGTGAAGAGTGAGAGTCTATCTATAGGCCCTTGAGCAGAGTATTTTCTTTCTTAAAACGATCAAACAATCCACATTGATTCACCTTGAGTATAGGAGTTTTATGATGATATGATGACCTTAATGAAATTGAAATCAGGTGATCTTGGGCTCCTTGGATTCCTATCGTCATGACGCTCAATTTGACTATAGACACGTCAAATTTGGAGTCCATTTGACCCCCAAATATCCAACAAAAACTTCCAAAAGTGTTTTAACTAATTGATCCAGGTTTGATTTGACACAGATTGAATCAATTATGGTATCATTAGTTTTGTCTCATCGAGCCGGTCAGTTTGATTGTAAGTTTACTGAAATTAGAGCTCCATATATATATTAGCAAAGTGGGGGTCTTCTCCTAGCAATTATATTACCTCAAGAAAAAAAAGTACAAGAAAGAGGGATAAGGAACCAACCTAAGCCCTATACAACTCACACAAAAGAAAGAAAAGGGTTCCTAAATCAAAAAACAAAAAACAAAAAATACAACTTACACCACACACCAAAACAAATCAAGAAAGATCCTTAATGGCTAAAGCCAACAAATCATCAAGAAAAGTAAAAAGAGCAACAACTTTAGACAGATTAAGCCTAGTCTTTGCAGCCCAATGAGCCACTGAATTGCCCTCTCTACGAACATGCGTCCATATAACATTCATATTTTCAGTTCAAGCTTGAATTCTCTTCATATGCAACATAATATTCCACCTGCAACACTTCCAAAGAATCAGAGAATTCATTTTCATAATAAGATTATGAATTCCTAACTTTTTCGCAGCCATTAAGCCAAAGACTACCGCATCAGCTTCTGCAGTGAGTGTTAAAATAGGAACGGTTAAAGCAGAGAACCAATAAACTATTGAACCAGCAAAATCACAACAAACCCCTCTCATACTCGCTGCATTAGATTTCCAACAACCATCAATACTAATTTTAAAATAAGGACCATGTGGCTTACACCAAGTAGCCTTAACAAAATTTCTAACAATCATATTTTGCAATACCAATTGCTGATAATTATCCTTAAGCAAAGTCCAACCTTTACATTTAAACTTTAGAGAAGTGAGACTCTTGTACAAATAACAAAAAATGAGTCCCATGGTATGGTAAGCATCAGGAATCACATCATTAAAAATAACTTTATTTCTAGCAAGCCATACAAACCACATGATAACACAAGGTATATTGCTGTAAAATTCCTTGCCCAACTGCTTCCATCAATAAAACAAATCAGTAAAGGATTGGAAAGTGTGATCCATATCAAAATTAAAAAGCTTTTTACATAATAATTCTCAAATTCCCGTAATGAAATTGCATTCACCAAAAAGATGAATAATAGACTCTCCTTTAGCCTTAAATTAGAGCTCCATATGATTTTTAATTTGAACCGGAACATTTTTTATTAAAAAAGTATCTCAATATTCTTGCCAAATGTCCATAGATCAGTACCAAATGATAAAATTTATTGACGACAAGTCAATTATATATATATATATATATATATATATATATATATATATATCCTCATTTTTTTCTTTTATGATTAAAGGAAGAAGAGGTAGCATGGGGTTGGATGGGCAGGCGGCATCATGGATTGGGCTGTTGGGTAGATTTAATAATGTTTCTTTTACAATGATAATATAATCTAATAACTATATAAAAAATTTTGTCTTAATTATTTGTGCCATAATTTCATTTTCTCATGCAAATTTTTTGCATTTTGCAGGTCTCAATTTGTCTGCTATTAGTTTGAGTGTGAGACTCCAACAATATTGGCATCATTTGTAGATTATTTTGATGGCCCAAATCTGTTGATGCACCTTATTTTGCTATGAAATATTCTGTGAATAATTTAGATAGACGTCGAAGTAATTTGGGCTTAAATCACATGCAATATGTTGGTAATCCATTGTTTTCATTATACTTGATGATTTCAATCATAAAAGTTCCTCCTTTGCTTATTTTGACACCATGAATGCATTAGTTCCTTATGTAATCATATGACATTTGAACAACTTCAACCGCCTTTAAGGCAATTGAGAAGCAAATTGTGTGATTATCATTTCATTGTAGTTAGTCATTTGTCATGAGAGAATCTTTTTTAGATAATTTTGATTCGTCAAACACATGAGATCAACTCATTTTATGAATGTGCGTCATTTAGACAGCTTTGAGGACGATCAATATGATTCAGACTTGATCCATGCAACATCACATTTGTTACTTATCATTTTCATTAAGTGACTTCTATTAGGTAATTTGTGCATTTCGGATGCATTGGCGGAATCTATTCTACCAACATGTGATTTTTCTAAAATTTTGTGTATAATCAAGCAATCTCTTAAAGATCCAAATTGCCCACTCTGTCATTATGGATAAAACGTGATGAAGGAGTTATTTAGTATAATATGATGTTTAAAGAATTCTTGAAAGATATGTAAAAGAGGTGAAGGTCAATAAGAGAGAAAAATATGAGATTTTATTGCATTGAGACCCACTTAAATAATAGGAAGAGGAAGCTTCAATAATTGATAAAGATATAAATTAATAAACATTATTAGATCAATTTTATAAAAAAAAAAAATTTTTTTGTTCACATTAAATGGGATTATTTTTGAGGGATTGAAATTGTTTTTTATATCAATTTGTAAAATAAAAATGTTTAAAATTTAAATTACATTAGACATATGATTGGTTTAAAAAATTTAAAAATTAAGCATTCAAATATTCAAGAATCATTTATAGTTTATAATTTAAAAAATGATTAATACTTAAAGCCACATTTTAAATTCATTTTAATTTTACTTTAGGATTAATTCAAGCCTTTTAATAAATAGGAGAGAGAATATATATTATAGTACATTATTTTGAAATTGTTTTTCTTTTTATGTTAGTATCATTAAATTAAATTTTTTAACATTTTAATAGTGTGAAAAACAATATTAAATTGATTATTTTTATTAAATAATACATATGTAATAAGTAAAGGATTTCATGATATATAGATATTATAATTAGAAAGATTAGATATTAAAGATATGTAACATTTATGAGATTGCTTGACATATAGATATTGTAATTAAAAAAATTAGATATTAAAGATTTGTGATAATTAAGAGATTGCTTGATATATAGATATTATAGCTAAAATATCAGATGTTGGTGAAATGCAATAGCTAGAAGATTAGAAATTAGAGTCATGAAATCATTAGAGAAGATAATTCAAGGAGCATGACCCAAACAAGATTATTCCCTATGTTGATTGGGATATAAAATATACTATTTGTTTTAATTAGAGTCGAGAATATGATATTGATGGTAGTCCTGATACGACAGTTCTATGATAATTGTTCAATGATGATAATTAGATGATGTTGATTGATAATAGTTAATCAATGATGTATCAATGTCGACCAATAGACAATCATATCTTCATGCTCACTCTAATT
>NEWO01000015.1:1529484-1554905 GCA_003013225.1 Phalaenopsis aphrodite
AAAAATAAGGAGAATTATACAAATTACACAACACTTAAGCATCTCTACACTTTTGGAACTCATGGGTGCTCCTTCCTCTCCTTTGCACAAGTGACATTTCAAAATCCAACTTCAACGCACACAGATCCCACAGTGATGACATAATTTAAGCCTTAAACTGCCCTAATGTGGTTACTGGCATCGAGGGTTTGCTATTGGGTGTTGCGGCGCTCCCTCTTGGCAACGTGTCGCTGACCTTTGAGGTTGGAATGTTGAGTGCTCTATTTTTGGATCTGGTTGGGCGCTGCGACACCCACTCTTGTCGTTGGAACGTCGAGCACTTAGGTTACAATCATCGGGGCATTGCATGCAAGTGCTACCGTGCTCGAACCAACCCCCCCAATCCTTGACAAACTAACCATCAAGCATGAATGGTGAAACTGAGAGCTCTAAGTGAACAATTGATCAATACAATCAAACTTCATATAATAACAATATTTCATTTAGAGATTGATTAAAATTAATCCTGCTCTAAAACTGTAACATCTTCATAGCAGTGCACTGTTGTGTGGCTTAACCTTGTCTCAATCTTCTTAAAATCTAACTGAAACCAAGCATAACCAAACATAGCCTCAATTTCTCTGATATTTTAGCCTTAGTTAACATGTTTGCAAGATTATGACCTTGTGTATTTTCTCCAAATATAATTGACAATATTTTAAGAGTGAACATATGAAATGATACCTTAATTGAATGTGCTTCATTGTAGCATGAAATATGGTGTTATTTGTAGATGAATAACACTCGCACTTTTATTGTGAAACTTTGCATTCCCTTGCTCCTTATCAAGTTCTGTCATAAAACCCTACAACCAAATTATTTTCTTGCTTGCCTCAATGATAGCAATAAATCCAGCTTCTGTACTTGATAGAACAACTAGCTTCTGTAACCTTAAAATCCAACTCACAGTTTTGTTTCCCAAAGTAAATATTTAATATGTTGTACTTCTTCTACCGTCAATAACCACTGAAAAATTTGAATGTAAATATCCTTGTAGATTAATCCCTACAATTTCATAACAAAGTGTCTTGTTGATTGTTTCTCTCAAGTATTTGAGAATCCACTTCATTGCCTCCTTATAATGTTTTCTTGAATGGCTCATGTACTTGTTGATCACTCACACTGCATATACAATATCTATCTTGTACATACCATCACATAAATCAAATATTTAACTGTTTAAGAATATTGAGTTTTTCTCATCTTTGTTTGCTCTACTTCAGATTTACGTGATTGTTCCTTAGTAGTTTAAAATGACCACCTAAGGGAGTACAAGTAAATTTTGTATTTATCATGTTGAATTTTTGTAAGATATTTTCAATATATTCTGCTTAAGACAATTTCAATGTATATGCACTCTTTTCTCTATTGATTCTCATACCATGTATTTTCTTGATTGGAGCTATATCTTTTATCTCTAAGTCCCTTGATAATTGCTCATTCAAGTCTTTGATCTTCTCTATATCTGCTCCTGTAATCAACAGTGCCTACTTCAAATCATAAAGAATCTTTTTCAATTTACAAACCATGTTTTCTTTTTGTGGAACTTTATATTCCTGTGGTTACACCATATACATTTTTCCTTCTAAGTCACCATGTAAGAATGTTGTCTTTAAATCAATCTGCTCTAGATATTAATCTTTTTTAACTACTAGGCTCAACATAACTTTGATAGTTGTCATCTTCACTACAAGAGAAAATATTTTAGTGTAGCAACTCATTTTTAATGAAATCCTTCACAACAAATTTATCTTGTAGTGTTTGCTACCATCTGACTCTTCTTTTAGCTTGTAAATCCACTTTTTCTGCAGTGTTTTTTTTGTTATTTGATAGTAATGTCAATTCTCATATCTAATTAATTAGTGATTGCATCTTATCATCCATGACAAACTCTCACTCTTTTGTTCAACTTGAGTTGTCTAATCACAGTATTCTGATTCATTAGCATTAGATAGTACAAAGAAGAAGAATACCTCTTGCTAACTTTGAGAATAGATTCAGGGTATCTCTTATTGATGCAAAGAAGGGTATAAATATCCATTACATGATTTAAGAAAAGAAATAAAAACAAAATAAAGGAAGAAAGGAAAGCTAATAAAAGGAAATCAAAGCAATTATATAGAAATCTGCATATTAATATTCTAATATTATAATACTCCCACTCAAGTTGAAGCATAGATATCAGTTATGTTCAACTTGGATTTGAAATCATCGAACAGTGGTCGAGGAAAGTTTTTTGTGAGAATGTTTGCCAACTAGCCACTAGATGACACAAACATAACACAAATTTTCCCAGACTCAAGCTTTTCCTTAATGAAGTGACAACCAATCTCAACATGTTTGGTGCGATCATGCTGGACCGGGTTGTGAGTAATATTAATGACAACTTTGTTATCATAAAATAACTGTAGGGGTGTAGAGATTGTCATATGTAGTTTGTAGAGCATGATGCATAACTAGGAGCTTCACAAAATTTCAGGGACATGTACCGAAATTCAACTTCTGCATTGCTCCGAGCAATTGCATATTGCTTCTTGCTTTTTGACTTGACCAGGTTTTCCCACACAAATGAGCAGTACCCTGAGGTTGATCGCCGATCATGGACGGACTCAACCCAATCCGCATCTGTGTAAACTGCAATTGAACAAGAGGTGTGGTGGAAAAAAATTAAAAACTTGAGCCCGGTGTGCCTTTTACATAGTGAAGAATCTGGTGGACAGCTTGGAGGTGGTGCTCATAGGGATCATGTATGAGTTGACTGACTATCTCAACTGCGTGACATATGTGAGGGCGTGTATGAGGAAGGTAGATGAGTTTCCCCACAAGATGCTGGTAGTTAGTTATTTATAAGAATTGCATTGGAAACGTCAATAAGTTTTTCATTGGGATCCATCAATACAACTACTGGTTTGCATAAGAGAGGATTGTTTTATGTCAAAAGGTCAATCACATAGTACTGCTCAGACAAACAAATACCCTGAGATGACCGAACAACTTTTATGCCTAAGAAGTACCAAAAAGATCTCAAGTTCTTCATTTCAAAAGAAGCTGTAAGAATGTCTTTCAGAGACTCCAATGCAAGTAGATCATTATTTACGAGAACAATATCATCAATATAGACGATAAAGATAGTCAACTGGTCGCTGTAAGAATGTCAGAAGAAGAGAGTGCGATCAATGACCCACCACCACCTTTCTGAATTTCTCGAACCATGCCCATGATGATTGCTTTAATCCATAGAGGGATTTTTCACAGTCTACATACTTGCCCCTGGGAGACAATGAAGTTAAAGCCTAGAGGAAGAGCATGTATACCTCCTCTATAAGATCGTCATTCAGAAACACATTCTTAACATCAAGCTGAAATAAGGGCCAATCCAGATTCACTGCAAGAGATAAGAGAAATCGAGCGATGTTTAATTTAGCAACTGGAGTAACTGTCTTCTCATAATCAACTTCGTAGGTTTGTGGGTACCCTTAGGCGACCAACCGTGTCTTCTTGCGTTCAAAGGATCTATCAGATTTAAACTCAATGCTAAAAATCCAATGGCACCGACTGCTTTTTTGCCCCAAGGAAGATCAACAATGTCCTAAGTATGATTCTGCTGAAGAGCGTTCATCTCCTCCATAACGACAACTTTCTAGACTTGATCTGCTAAGGCAACCTCAATAGTAGATGGAAGCTGATGATTGTTCAGGGCCATAGAAAAAGCTCTATAGGTTGGCGATAATCTGTGAGACATAGTATGCCTTGGGATAGAGAGCATGTTTGATTGTGCACCTTACTAGAGGAACTTTCTTATTTGGATAGCAGTGCTGAGAATATCATCTTGAGGGGATTGAGGGATTTGCAAGGGGTTAGCAAGCTCCAGAGTAGGTGCAGCAGAACGAGTGTGTCGAGTGTAGGCATGGAGAGAGGAGGATGTGCTGGTGAAACCAAAGGGACTGAGGGCTCATTGGTGATAAGAGAAATGAGTGGAACCAAAAGAACAGAGGATTCCTGAATGGTAGGTGACATGAGGGGAACTTCCGTAGGAGTGGGCTAAGGAACAGTGTCTAAGAACTGTAGTTCCCCCTCACTGGAGGCCGAGTTAGGAAAGTAGGGAGCACTTTCAAAAATTGAGACATTACTACTCATGTAGATCTTATTTATGGTAGGGTCAAAGCATTGACACCCCTTTTGAGTGGCAGAGTATCTGAAAAAACACATTTAATGGACATGGTATCAAGTTTACTTCGATTTGGTCTAAATAAAGGGCCTGCATCCAAAAGTTTTTGGATCTAAAGTGGAGAAGGCCTGACTGTTAGGAAAGTACGATCTTAAGATGACTAAAGGGTACAGACTTTGTGAATTTTTTAGTGAATTCTTTTGATGAGATAAGTGGCGGTAAGAATAACATCTTTCAAAAAACGTTTTAAGACATTAGATTGAAACATAATGCAGCGAGTAACATCAAGGAGATGTTGATTTTTTCTCTTGGCTACTCCATTTTGTTGAGGAGTATCGTTACACGAGCTATGATGGAGGATACCCTCGCTCACCAAGAATTCTCCTAATATAGAGTTAAAAAATTCACGACCGCTGTCAGTGTGAAGGACTTGAATAGAAATGAATTGGATCAAAATGAAGTTAGGGAAGCTTTTAAAAATGACAACAACTTCAGATTTATTTATCTTTTAAAATATAGACCCATGTCATTCGAGTGTGATCATAAATCAAAGTAAGAAACCATTATTTATTGGTATAGCTGAGAGTGCGAAAGGGTCTCCAGAAGTGACTGTGAATAAGAGATAAATGGGCAGAAGACATGTAATTGTAGGGTGGATAAGAACCACCAGTGATGTTTAGCTAACTGACAGGTTTCACATTTGAAATTAGAAGGATTTTTATTAGTAAATATGAACACATACAAATGTTTTAGATACTGAGAACTATGATGACCCAAATAACAACATAACAATGTAATGGGACATTCAGAGGACCGTGCTAAACTGTAAGTACTGTGTAGAGTGACTTTGTTCTCCGTGTTTTTTTTTGGAAGAAGTAAGTTTGCCTACCCGCTTAGCAGTTCCAATCATTCTCCTTGAATGAGGATCCTGAAAGACACATATATCAAGGGAAAAATGTGCAATGTAATCAATGTCATATGTTAACTTACTGACAGATAAAATGTTACACTTCAACAGAAGTATATGTAACTTAGATTCCAGAGTTAGATCTATTGTCAAAACGACGAATCCTTTATCTGCAATAGAACTTTGGGACCCGTCAGCAATTTTAACAGTATCTTTCTCTGTGCAAGGATAGCATGTTGAGAAAACTTGAGAGCTTGCAATCATGTGGTTCGTGGCACCTGAATCAATGATTCATGGACTAGAAGAGACAAAAGAAGTGAATGTCATAGGATTGGTACCTTGAAAAACGTGGAGGTCGATAGACTGGAAGAGAGTGGGCTGGATTCAAGAAGCTTGATTAAGTGCTCCATTTGAATCTTAAGAGAATTGGAGAATTTCAAATTATTCTCGGTAGAGGCAGGTTGTACCATCTTGGATTTAGACGCCGTAGCGAGACCATTGATAGCGGTAGATTTGGCTAAATGTTTGGATGTAGGTTTCTCGTGGATCTTACAACACTTATCCGGAGTGTGGTTTGGCTTGTGGCAATAATCACAAGTGGGATGATCAGCCCGGGGTTGAGAACTATCAGAGACCAATGCGGATGCTTTGACCGACGAAGTAGAAGCACCAAACATGACAAGTCTTCGGCTCTCTTCACGACTATTCTCATTGAAAGCAACATGAGCCGAAGGAATAGGATCCTGACCAAGGATACGTCCTCGGACTTCATCATGATCTTTGTTGAGGCATGCCAGAATTAGAACATGCGTTCCTTTTCTATAATTTTCTGGAAGAGAGATAGGTCGGCGAGAGATTCCTAAGTGTAGTCACAATATAGGTCGCATTTCATCCATAATGCAACTAGATCATTGTAGTACTAAGTCAGGTTCCTGGATCTTTGTTTTGCCTCATGAATTTTCTTAGACACCTCATAGAGTTGGCTGGAATTCCCTACATTCGAGTAAGTGTCACAGACTGCAGTCCAGAGGGCATTAGCGGAAGGAAGAAACAACTATAATCAGTTAATCAAAGTCTCCATAAAGTTGATCAACCACGACATGACCATGAAATTCTCTAGTTCCCATGCTCCATACACTAGGTCAGTCTACGGAGGTTCACGAATCATACCCGGGAGATGACTGAATTTCCCACGATCTTTGATGAACAAAGACACCGATTAGGACCTCTGGAGAAAGTTAGAGCGGTTCAATTTAGGAGTTGTGATCAAGAAGTGATGTTTTTTTTTGGTCCTCCGGTCTACAGAGAAATTGAGGTTGGTGTCGATCCTCTGGTGGATTCACATACATCGTCGGAAGATGGCTCTGTGGTTGAGGAGTCCAGCATGATTTCGACTTAGCCAAAGGAGATGATGGGATGCCGAGACATAGGAATTTTTTTACTGCAGGAGGGAGAATATGTGCCTGGAAGGATCCTCCTAGAAGCTGGATTGAACGACTAACCACTTGAGGAAGAACCTAGTCGCTGCAGAGGAAGACGCGGTTGGCTCAAGGAAGATGCAGTACGGCACTACTTCCAGCAACTAATCAGCACCGTCGACCTCTGTCATAGCCGCGACGTCTTGCAGAGCTAATCCTAGCCGCTAGAGGAAGAACCTACGACTGAACTGAGGATCTGGATTGAATGGCTGGAGGGAGATCTGCCAGCCGGCGGTTAGGAGAGACTTGACAACTAGTTTAGAACCTAATTCTAATACCATTTTAACTTTGAAAATAGAATTGGGGTATATTTTATCGATGCAAAGAGGGGTATAAATACCCATTATAGGATCCACTAGTAAGAAAAGAAATAAAAACTGAATAAATGAAAAAAGATTAACAAATCATAGCAAATCAAAAACTTAATACAAACTATCTGCGTATTAATATTCTAATATTCTATTACATCTATACCAGTTGTGTGATTCTATTGGATCTCTTAACATGTGTCTGAGAAACTTTTTGTGCTTCATTAAATTGAGCACATTTTCTTTCTCCTTCTTCATGATCACTGGAGTCTTCTATCTTAACATATTTGAAATGGTCTCTAGAAATGACTGATGGATAATTTTGAGTTCTATTTTTATTGTATATCGTCATTTCATTGAAAGTGACATTTTTGTTCCTAATGAATTTTTTATTCTGATATCATATCTAATGAAAGTGCACTTAACAGATTTGAATCAAGTTTAATTCTAGATTCTGCATCAACATAAACAAATGATGAACAACCAAATACTTTCAGGTGAGATAGATTTACCTCTTTGCCACTTCAAACTTCTTCAAGTAAGCCTTTATTCAAAGGTGCTGACAGATCACGATTGATCAAATAAATTGTAGTGTTCACGATTTCTGCTCAAAACTATTTTAAGAAGCATACATACAATCTCGTACTCCTAGCACACATTGTGATGGTTCTACTGATGCGTTCAACAACGTCATTTCACTTTGGTGTCTTTGGAATAATGAACACATTTGATTCCTTCTAAAGCACAATAACTCTTGAATCTCAAATCACGATATTCATCACTATTATTCGATTTGAAACATGTCAACCTCAAATCTGTCTTATTTACAACTATGATTTTTCATTTTCTTAAATACATCAAACACATCATGTTTATGCTTCAAGGAGTACACACAGACATTCCTGGTGTGATCGTCGATGGAAGTGACAAAGTATTGAGTACCTCCAATAGCTTGAATTAGAATAGGACCTCATACATCAGTATGAACTAGCTTCAGCTTCTTAGATTTTTAAATTTGACCCATTTTTAGAGAAATAAACATTCTTTTTTCTTGTCATAAACACAATCTTTATAAAAATCTAAATTTATAAACTTTAAATACTGTAGTTTATTTTTAGAAAATAGGGATTTTATACATATCTCATTCATATGACCAAGCTTGTAGTGTCAGAGACCTGCATCAACCTTTATTTTAGCTACTCCAATAGATTCAAACATCTCATTGATTAGATAAAGGGTACCTTTAATGTTGCCTTGAGCCATCATCATTGTCTCTTTAGTCACATTCTAAAAATCACTTATGAAAGTGGTCACTTATTCTGATCTTGTAAGTTGACTCATCGAAACCAAGTTTCTCTTCAAATATGAAATATGTTTAACTTCACTCAGTTTCCATATCGATTCATTTAATAACCTAATAACAACATTACAATTTCTTATATCACTACAAGTCGTTATCTCCCAAATATACCTTTCTTAGATTACCTTGAATGTAGTTATTAAACATCTCTTTGTTGAGGTAAGCATGAAAAGAGATACATGAATCTACTATCCACGATTCAGTATTATTTAGGGACAAAATAAGAGTCACCTTAAATTTTATTTGTGGAGACATTTGTAGAAAATTTTTTATCTGGACCTCCACCACCAATCTTCTTCGGAGATTTACAGTCTTTTTTAAGTGATATTTGTTTTCGCAGTTCCAAGATTTAAACATCTTTTTTAAGCGATATTTCTTTTGCTGGCATGGGTTTTCCTTTCATGAACTTGAATATTTCTCTGCTTGTATTTTTATCGAGGTTTCTTATTCTAGTTTCAACATTCATAATAGAATTAAAGTTTTTTCGTTTGCTTCTTGCAAATTACTTCATTAAGCACAAACCCTACAAAATCATTAAAGTTTAACTCCATATTACCTAAAGAATTACTCACCGTAGTAACTAGTCAGTCACAACCATCTGAAAATGAAGATAAGAGTAACAATGGTCATACCTCATCATCAAAATTCATACCAATATAACAAAACTATTTAGTACAGTGTTAAAGTTATTCAAGTGTTCAACAACTAAACTACTATCCGCCATCTTCATATTGAATAAACTCTTCCTCAGAAAGACTTTATTTGAAGCTGAAGTTTTCTTATACTTTCCTGTTAGTGTAGTCATCAACAATAGTATTTCATTCATAATGTCGACAGATAAGGTAAGTGAAAGTCACCTCAAACCTAGGATTATTCAATTAAGAACTTCCTTTTCATCCTGAGTCGTCAATTCCATCTTTTTAGTGATTTTATTCAGTAAAAAGTATAGTTTATTTTTATATAACAAATCTTCAATTTATTTTTTCTAGAAAGCAAAATTTAAATCATTGAACTTCTCAATCTTGTACCTTGCTTCGTTGGTCATTGCTTATAACAGATCTTCAAAAATCTCGTTGTGATACCACTTATTGGGAAAGAGATACGTTTAAAACAAATTTGAGATATCCAAAGAAAAATTTAGAACAGAAGTGCACAAGACAAAAAATCACAGAAAACACAGAGAACACCAAGATTTAACATGCAAAAACCCAAGAACGGGAAAAAACTATAAAGTCACACTATACTAAGAAATCTAAAATGAAAAATGAGAAGAATTGTATAAGTTACACCACACTCAAATCTCTCTACACTGTTAGAACTCAAGAACACTCATTCCTCTCATTTCCACAAGAGAAATTTTGAAATCCAACTTTAACACACATAGATCCCCCCGTGTAGACTCAATTTAAGGCCTCAAACTGACCGAATGTGGTTATTGGTGTCGGGGCGCTACAATTGGTCACTGTGACGCCCCTTCTTGGTGCTGGGGCGTTGACCTCCTAACACTTGGGTGTCTAGTGTTTTGCTTCTGGACCTTTATTTGAACCTTGGTTGGGTGTTATGACACCCACTTTTGGTGTTGGAGCATCGAGCGCTTGATTTCCAAGCTTTGGGGTACTACATCTGCGAAGCCCGATACAGGAAAAAAAATTATTCGGGGGCATCACTCTGAATTCAAAACTGAGGGCCACCCTCCCTGCCTAATGTTATTGGTTCAAGAACTTCCCGTTCTTCCATACTCGTTGATTCAGACTTCTTATTGATTCCATCCAATTACAAATTTATTTTGATATAACAAATCTTTAATTTGCATTTTCCTAAAAGCAAAATTCGAATCATTTAACTTAACCTTGTATCTTGTTCATCCGTCATTGCTCCCACTCAAACCAAAATTCTTCAAACACCCTATGATGCCACTTATTGGGGAAGAGATGTGCGGAAAACAAATTTTAGATATATGAAGCAAAACTTAGAACACAAGCACACAAATTTTTAATAACAAACCACGCTATGATATAACAAATATTTAATTTGCATTTTCTTAAAAGCAAAATTTGAATTATTTAACTTCTTAACCTTGTATCTTGCTCGTCAATCATTGCTCCCACTCAAACCAAAAATCTTCAAAAACCATGCTCTGACACCACTCATTGGGGAAGCGATTTGCGGAAAACAAATTTTAGATATATGAAGCAAAACTTAGAATATAAGCACACAAAATAAGAAATCACAGAAAATACAAAAAATGCCAAGATTTAATGTGGAAAACCCGAGAACGACAGAAAACTACAGAGGCAAACCACACCAAAAAATACACTATCATGCAAAATAAGAAGATTTGTATAAATTGTACCACACTTAAACCTCTCTACACTTTTGGAACTCAAGAACACTCATTCATCTCCTTTGCACAAGAGAAATTTTGAAATCCAACTTTAACACACATATATACCACAATGAAGACGTAATTTTAGTCCTTGAACTAATCGAATGTGGTTACCGACACCGGGGCACTACGACGGCCCTTCTTGGCACCGGGGCTCTGACCTCTGGATGCTGCGGTGTTGACAACTCTTTTTTGGGACGTGTATATGGACCTGGGTTGGGTGCTGCGACACCCACTTCTGGCACTGGAGCGCCTAGCGCTTGAGTTCCAAGTTTTTGTGCACTACAACTGGGCATTGCAAAACTCGGTACAAGACAAAAAAAATTTTCGGGGCCATCGCCCTTGAATCCAAAACAGGGAGGACAACCCCCCGTACAAAAAGACTTTGTTTGAAGCTGAAGGCTTCTTAGACATTCTTTTTAGTATAACCATTATATTAAAAGTAATATTTTCATTCAAAATGTTGAAAGTAACAGAAGGGGAAGTGAAAGTCAGATTAATCATAGGATTATTCGATCAAGAACTTCCTTTTCTTTTACAGCTGCCAATTCTAATTTTTTAATGATTTCATCCAATGACATAATTTATTTTGATATAACAAATCTCCAATTTACATTTTTCAGTAAACAAAATTCGAATCATTGAACTTCTCAACCCTATACCTCTCTTTCTCGACCATACCTCTCTTTCTCGACCATTACAAAGATCTTCAAAAATCCCGCTCTGATACTATTTGTTGGGGAAGAGATACATGGAAAACAAATTTGAGATAGTTGAAACAAAACTTACAACAAAAACACACACAACAAGAAATCACAGAAAATACAGAGAACACTATGATTTAACATGGAAAAACAAGAGAATGAGAAAAAAACTACGTAGTCACACCACACCAAGAAATCAATATGAAAATGAGAAGAATAATACAAATTTCACCACACTCAAATCTCTCTATACTGTTAGAACTCAAGAATACTTATTCCTCTCCTTTGCATAAGAGAAATTTCGAAATCAAACTTCAACACACATATCCCGCAACGAAGACGAAATTTTAGGCCTCGAACTGACCGAATGTGGTCCCCCCCGCCCCCAACACATTCGTGAAACAAACTCACAGTCAAGAATTAACGGCAAAACTGAGGACTCTAAGAGCAACAAACTCACCATCAAGAATGAACAGCTAAATTGAGGGCTTTGAGTGAACAATTGATCAATGCAATTAGACTCCACATAATATCAGGAAGTAGCTATGACGGGGATATAGGTTTTATTGCTAGTAACCATATGGAAAAATGAATATTTGTATTATTTGATTGGCATCTTCAGATGAAGTTAATTATTTGATTTTATCATTAGCATTAGGTAGGAATGTGTATTTCTATTAATTTTAGGAGAATATGGTTTATAACATTGTATTTTGGCATCCATTGATATTTTTCCCTTAATTTTATCCAATAAATAGTAAATTTAATGTGCCTTTGTTGATCTCCAAGCAATTGAATCTGATGTGACAATTAAAAGTTATTTTGAGTGCTCCCTTAGTGCATACAACAAATTCAAGCATTCAACCATTTTATTGTTCACAATATCCAAAAAAAAAAATCAACGCTTCAATTTTGCCCTCCTTAATATTTTGATTTTTGAGTGATAACTTTTCTCTCTTTATGTTAGCTAATCTATTTGGTGTGCCTTTACAGGTGTATTTTGGTGGATGAGCATGACAATGTTGTTGGTCATGAGTCTAAATACAACTGTAAGTGATGAATCCCCATCTCAAACATTCTTGATTGCTTCTGTATGTAGAATTCTGTAACTATTGAGAGAAAAACAGGGGTCACTTATTTGAACTATTTTATTTTTTAATGTTTTATATGGTAAATAAACCGGGTCAAGTTTCTTAAAAACACTAAATAGGCAGTGTTTTTTTCTAATATTTAATTATTTCTTTTTTGGAAATTGATACTGTATTGTAATGCATCTCAAATCTTAATTCTAGATAATTTAGGACTATGATAGTATTTGGGTTTTTTTGGGACAAATTTTATTTATTTATTCATTTTTTAATATGTTTATTTAGTATGATTTAAACATATTTTTATTTCTTATTTTTAAAATCATGTTGTTACATACACTCAAAATAACATTAGTTGTTTTGAGTGTCCTTAAAAACATGATTAAATTTTAGCATGTCAAACATGCTTTTCTTTTTCAAATTGATTCGCAAACAAACACAAGAAAAAAAAAACTTAAAATAAAAGAGAAAAAAATAAAGTAATTTAAAATGGCCCCTTGGTGATTTTTTTAATCAGATTTGTGATTCAACTGTATGTTACAATCAGAAGCATCTCAATATGGGATTTACTTTTCTTCCCTTTTTGGAATGCTAATATGTACAAATTCATCGTAGTCTGCTGAACTTTTATAATTTCACACAACTGTTTTCTCTGGATGCCAATTGCTCTCATAGATATTTGAAGATGCATGAGAACTCTTTTGGATTTTACAAAATAAAGAACCGTTGCTCCTTTTTTTACCTTTTGTATTTTTTTTAAAGTATTTTTCCTTCCATCTCTTCTCTTTTCATTTCTAAAACTGCCACTCTAATTCATATAAGTATAGAGTTGTGCTCCTCTTTCAAATCAACGTTATAAATTTCATTAACCATGTATAAGCCTCAGATTTTATGAGTTATTATATTCTAAGCTTGCAATGCTCTCTTTATCACATCTCACAATTGAACTAATTCAATTTACAAGCTATGGTTACTGCCACGTGGAAACTTTTCATCTATTTTTCTCTCCCACTTTTGCTTTTTTTAAGCGATCAATATCTTGGTTGAAATGTAGTTTAAGCGCGAACTCCTAATTGCAGTTTGACTGGTAAAATCTTTGAATTCCATTATTAAGGTTTTCCTTTCATGGCACCTAGTCTTCTAGTTCTGCCAAAATTGATGGAGATGTTAAAGTAGGGAAATACTGGTACATTATCTGGAGGTAATTAAAGATGGGTCATCTTCTTTCCCGCCCAGAAAGCATAATTTATGCTTTTAGTAGTTCGTCTTGACATTACTTGATTTTCAGCTGTTTGTCTGATCTGAGAGTCAGAAGCACTTTTTGAAATTTGATTTTATTTGTGTAACAGTGCATGTGAACTGAAGAAATGAATACGTTTGGTAAAAATTCTCTATACCTTCATTCATGAGCTGGGCTTCTATAGAGCCTTACAAACTTTTTACAAATAACCCCTAGGCTTCTTCTATAATTCCTTTTTACAATTAAACCCCTCAAAATAAGATAAAAATCTCAACACTCCCCCTCAAGATGGGCAAAAGATATCCACTAAACCAATCTTATCACATAATCGAGACAAGTCTAATGAACTGATTCCTTTAGTGAGGCAGTCATGGCTTATCTCCGGTTGCTACATGGCTTAGCTCCAGTAGCCGTTGCCCGTTATTCAACTTTTCGTTGATGAAGAATCTATCAATCTCCACATGTTTGGTTCTATCGTGCTGCATCGGGTTGTTGGCAATGCTGATTGTTGACTTTTCATCACACCACGACTTCATTTGAGTTATTTGATCCACCTTAAGCTCGACCAACAAGGCTCTCAGCCACATTATCGCAACAACTCCTAAGGCTATTGCCTTTGTACTTTGCCTCTGTTGTTGACCTCGCTACTACAAATTGTTTCTTGCTCTTCTAAGAGACCAAGTTGCCCGCTATGAACATGCTGTATCTTGAGGTGGATCTTCTGTCTTCTATGCAACTCGCCCAATCAGCTTTACAATAGTCCTCAATATTTACATGTCCTTTCTTCTCTGGTGCACTCTTCAAGTATCTCAGAATCTGATACACTGCGTTTATATGACTTCACAGAGAGCAGTGACTCACTACCATGTATTTCTACAGCACACTAGTGGTGTAAAATATGATAATGTTTTTAATTTTAGATTTTTCCACAAGTACTACACATTAGGTTTTTGTTTACGTAAGTATATGTATCGTTCAAGTAATATAGGGCTCTAGTGGAGTCCCGATCATCGATCCCACGAGGTACATGTTAATTTCCACAACTTAAGTAAAAGTTTTAGTCTACTAAAACTACTTCTTAGCCTAGAAATGCATTTGGTATAAGTTAAGCATATTCAATTCTACTGAATTAATTCTCTCTAAATTTAATTAAAAAACTATCTCACTAGGTAAAATGGAAGTAGAGAAGTTCAAATTATGCTAAAGTCCCTCTCCTTGCAATGAGAATTTTAATCAGTATAGGAATCAAGTGCTTAGAAATTTAATTGAAATCATATGACAAATAGGAGCATATCTATTATTTACCTTCTTCTGAGTGCATAAAGAATATTGGTTAACCTAGAGTTAAGTTCTTAAATCTTTAGTTATGCTGGGTAGATTCTAGTCTGTCACTATAGAGTACCCATGTAAGCCCTCAATTGAGCTAACCTAACTTTAACTTCCAAATCCTAGATCAAATTGGTTAAGGTTCTAGCATGTCACCCTAGAATAACCAATTTACACCCGTCAAAACTTATCTCCCTATCTATTTGCATTAACCTATGAATTACCTTTTTCATCAACTAGATTAGTGTGATTCTTATTAGCTAAGGAATTCATAGCCCTCTCGGGTCATTATGGGTTTACAACAAGTTTTAACTTAACAATTGGCCAAATTGTATAAGTAGATTAAGTAAGAAATAATGAATCATCATAATTATGGTATGAATAAAATTCTAAACAATTCTAATCCTATACATGAGTATTTCTCATCACTAAGAGAAATGAATGAAGAACTATTCAGATTTCATGAAGAAAATAAACTAACACGTTGATTTATAACACATGCAAGTCTTACACAATAAAACTTAACTGAATACAAATCAAAGTGCAAAGAAAACTAATCTACTTTACTGAAATCTGAAATAAACTTCACCCCAAGTAAATCTCTAGGATCTTCTAGCACTTCTTACAGTAATCCTTACAGAATTCACACAACACTCAAGGGAAAAGAGTAGAAAATAGAAGAAATTCTCACCCTCTCTTCAAATTCCTACACTCTTGCCTTCAGGATCTTTCTTCTCTCAACTCTCCACTCCTCCTGGACGTCTGAAATGAATCTCCCCTTTAAAATGACTGAATTTGTGCTTAAAACTGCAGGGAAACTGCTCTGGACAGTTCTGGCGCCTAAGCCCTCAACTGCGGCGCTTAGGCGCTAACGGCTTTGTTTGCTCCGCGAATGAACTGACGTTTGAGCGCCAGGATACGATGTTTATGCACCGATTTCTTTGTATATTAACGCTTAGGTGCCAGATCAAGAATATTCTCCTTAGCCCAATTTGCTTTGTTTCGCTCTGTTTTCGATCTAATTCAATCCGTTTTCTTCTCATGTTATACCTGCATCCAAAAATATAAAAATACATTCCATTAAAGTGCAATATCATAAAAAATGAGTATTAAACATGAAAGTAAATTTAGCATATTTAGGACATGTCCAACAAGCAGAAGTTGCGGTCTCTTTGGTGCCTTCCTAGCAAGTCGCGATTGCGTCGTTACGTTCACAGAGAGCCGCAACAGCAAGCATTAGTAACTTTGTTGCCTTCCATTGAGCCGCAATCGCATTGTTTCCTTTCCAAAGAGCCACGATAGCAAGCAGCGGTCACTTCGTTACCTTCCCCAATGAGCTGCGTAGCGTCGTTGCCTTCCCAGCAGTTGCAGCCAGCACCGATCAAGTTGAAAATCCCGTTGTTACCTTCCCACGCCGATTCTGATGATGACGGCCTGCTACTAGATTTAGGCTCTAATACCATGAATAAATGAATACATCTGGTAAAAATTCTCTATATACCTTCATTCATGAATTGAGCATTTATAGAGTCTTACAATCTTTTTACAGATAACCCATAGAATTCTTCTATATTTCCTATTTAGAGTTAAACACCTCAAAATAAGATACAAATCTCAACATGAACTAATTGTATGTAATTTTAAGCTAAGAAGCACCAACACGGACACGATCACAGACACTGATGTTAACACGAACACGGATGCAGGGGCACGACACTCAACATGATATAATTGTAAAAGATATGACACAACTAATCATAAACACATTTTCTTAATACTTCATAATTTATTAATAGAAACGTATACTTTTACTATTGTCTTTTAAAGTTACCACAAAATAAAGTATGTAATCATTAAAGTAATCTGATAATGATAAAAGTTATTTTTGGATATATTAAAATTACATTCAAAATATCGAAACACTTCATGCCAATGCATCATTAATATAATGAAGCAAAATTTCTTCATGCCAATCTCATCATTAATATGATGAAGCAAAATTTAATAAGACAATCATTACTAATTGAAATTAATGCATTGAACCATAGGTTCAACATTAGTGCCAGCTCCATTGCCCTCTTCAATGACTTCTTCACCATCATCAAGGAAAAATACTCTTTCTAAATGAATTAATTTGAGATAAATTATTTTCATCTACACACAAATGAATGCAGGGGGGGATTAAAACTCAAAGAAATTATGTAATCAGAAGGTGACTTTAAAGAAACATATGACAGAATTTAAATTACACTACAAGGATTTTCTCAATAGAATACGAAATAAAAGGCATGGATTCTCCATTCAGTTTTTAATAGTATTAGCCTATGATGAAATTAAAATCAAGATTCTTTAATTTTTCATTACAGTCAAATTAGTAGTTTTCTTATAAACAATTTCTTCATAATATGATGTGAAGCAAAATATTAAATCGGACAAGAATTTCAACTACTTTTTTATTTTCGTTTTCTAATTTTCTTGATATACTTGAATGCTTATAAGTCTTAATATTATTTACCTTTATTTAATTTAGTATTGGAATATTTTTTTATTTGCCAACTGGGAATTTGAGAAGACATGATACATAACATGCTCAAATAATGGTTCCCAAATGCCAATTCTAAAATATTACTTACATGCTTTTTTGATTGTCCAAAAAGAAAATGAGGAACATTTCAGACAATATTTTTATTACTAGATTATTCAATCTTGATATATTTCATGATATTAAGTGTTTTCTGTTAACTTTTTATTTTTAGCTTGATTAAACAATCTTAATTCATTTTCTACGACGACATTTGATTAGCTTAGGTGTACTAATCATGCCATCAGTTAGTAACAATAAGTGGACATCTGTTTGTGGATTGAATTAATCTTTAGTGAATTCATTTGCAGAAAATGTTTTATTTGGATTATGAATATAGTAAATATTAAGGCTCAAAACTATATTATATGGTTGTTGAAAGAGTCAATTGGTATAATGATAATATTTAACAATAGATATTGGAAAACCTGTGCATATTGAAGGTTTACAATTAGTACGTTACAAGGTAGTGTTGAATTGCAATTAAACTATTAAGTTTTTTTTATTATTGTTATTAATATGTGCTATGAATGGACATATTTAATGATCTCATCTTTTATTTTTGCTAAAATAGAAGTTTGGATAATCAATCATATTATTGGAAAACTAAATAATTAATGATCAATCCATCAAATTTAATTAATTAGTGAAAAGCTTATGTTCGTCAATGTTGTTAGGAATCATTAATGAATGAATATTCCTTAAATGTTTATAACTTTAGAATGAATTGATATATAATTATATATTGTACACAACTTTATTGTACAGGAAATCAATGCTAGAATGAGACATATTTTTATTCACAAAATGATGCGACTAGAAACTATGAAAGCACCTTTCCAAAGGCCCTAAAAAATTTAGAATAGGATTAGAGAGGAGGAGATAAATTGGTTTGCTATTCTTAATATAAATGTTAAGAGCCAGATTTAACGAACACATTTTTTGGTAATATTACTATGAATAAAAGTTAGGATCATCACTCGCATAAGTTTAAAATGATCAATCAATCTGATTTAGTTGATTAAATGTAATGATTTTATTTAGCTATGTTCTTGAGAATCATAAAAAGAAGAAGTTCCTTAAGTGTATATAAGATCAATAACAAAATAAGAAATAATTTTACTCATAAGGAGGCAACATCATAAACTATTAAAGTACCTTCTTAAATCGCTAAACCTTTCAGAATGAGAAAAAGAGTTGATGCTCTTTAATAGTAAATTTGGTTGAATTTTTTATTTGAAATCATGCACTATCATAGTAAGAAATTCTTATTTTTTACTTTTGTGCTGTAAAATGTGAGAATGGAAAATTAGAGTAAGAATTGTAACAATTAATTAATTTCTTAATATAATATCAATTGATATTTTATTAAAAATAACTCAAAAAACATTAAATCTGCTGGAATTATGATTTTGAATAATTCAAAAAGCAAAAGAAGGTTAAAAAACTCACCTTTCCGAAAGAACCCAGAGATTGGGATGATTGGAGATAATTAGTTTAAAATAATGAAATATCTCAAAAAAGATCCAAGGATGCTACACGAGTTATCAAGAATTAAGAGTTCTCACATAGATAGCATTTGAAATGTCGGTATATCATTAGTTTAAATCTAAGGCTGGGACTTTGTTTTTCGTGAAATCCCAAGCTGCTTCTTAATATACTTTGGCCCTCAATTGCCCATTTTCCAGGTTCAATGTAGAAGATATAACTCTGTTTCTTTGTGCCTTGTACGGTTTAAATGTATAGTGTGTAATAAACATGAGTAATACTTGCTATCATTTGAAAAGCATGAATTCTTTTTAGTATTATTTATACTGAACTTTTTCTTTTTTTTATTAATAATATGTAAATGTATAACTGATTTCAATTTTACCTTTTTTTGATGAGAAAGCATTAAAATAACATTGATGATTTGTGAAGCATTCAATTTTCATCCAATATTTTTTGTCGCCAGCCTACTCTTAACAATTTTAAATTTCATTGCTGGTTTTAAGCTAATTGATGAACCCTTCTGCTGAAGTATAGGCCATTTGATGGAAAAGATTGAAAAGGAAAATTTGCTTCACAGGGCTTTTAGCGTTTTCCTGTTCAATTCGAACTATGAGTTGCTGCTTCAGGTATATGTTTTCTGCTTCATCATTACAATTTTAATAATTATTAAGGTAGCTATTTTTTCTTCTGCATTAGGCTTAATCCTTTTCAAGCTGAAGAAATTTATTAGATAAGAATCATTGCTGTATATAATGGAACTTTCGTTTAATTACTGTGTGGATGGATAGAGTAATGTTTTGTCTTGTCCTGATTAATAGAAGTGCAATATATCCACTCTGCCTCTTTCTATGATGCCTAAAAAGAGAGTACAATGAAATTTATCTTCATAATATCTGTATCAATTCATGACTTCATTTCTCTTCCTAGGTGGGCGTAACATTTTTGGCTTCTTAAATCGCTATATCACTGTTTTTTATCTTATTATTAGCATTATCCATGAAGAAGGCTTAAAAGCATTGCTTATTCTCATTCCTCACAGCAAAGATCTGCTACAAAAGTCACTTTTCCTTTAGTCTGGACAAACACCTGCTGCAGCCATCCTCTCTATCGTGAATCAGAGCTCATCAAAGAGAACTTCCTTGGTATTTCATAAAAAAATTTACCATTTTTGTCACCTCCCTAGCTGACCCCAGTTAAGGTCAAGCTGTGGTGCAGCAGAAGTGGACGACTCAGTCAGACACAATTCCCACCAACATTCCCACCAAAAATGGTCCTAATTTAGTCGTCTACCTCTACTGCACCACTGTTTGTTTCTGAAGGGGATCAGCCGAGGTGTAGCATTCTAATCTTTTCTCTTTTCTACAAATATATTCATCATGTAATCATAATTTTTCAACCTACCTAGGCGTCAGAAACGCTGCACAAAGGAAGCTGCTTGACGAACTGGGCATTCCCCCCGAACACCTCCCTGTGGATGAATTCATTCCTGTTGGCCGCATGCTTTATAAGGCTCCTTCAGATGGAAAATGGGGCGAGCATGAACGTAAGTCACCTCTTCTACATGCCTAATCTTCCATCCTGCATTCCTACCTCTTTCCTGTATTAACCATACAAGCTTTTTCCATCACAGTTGATTATTTGCTGTTCATTGTTCGTGATGTCAATGTGAATCCAAATCCAGAAGAAGTTGCGGACATTATGTATGTCGACAAGGACAAACTCAAGGAACTGCTGAGGAAAGCCGACGCCGGCGAGGAGGGCGTAAAACTCTCACCTTGGTTCAGGCTTGTCGTAGACAATTTCCTGATGAAGTGGTGGGAGCATGTGGAGAAAGGTACTCTACATGTGGCTGCTGACATGAAAACTATTCATAAGCTGACATGAAAATTTTGGCTACATTATCTACTGCCTACCAATCTTGAGCTGCTGAGTTTTTTGCTCAAATTTTTGTTGTATTGGTATTGGGGAGCCTTATTGGCTTGCTTTTTATCTTTGCATGCTGTTTTCTTTGATAATTTAAAGTGTAGTGAATGTTTGTGGGACTAAATTATTTACAAGCATATGTGCTTTTGGAGAAACATGAAAGATATGTTTTTTTTTTTCTTGGAAAAGTTTTATAAGAACATCATGATATGTTTTATATTAGGATGGTGTCTTTGATTTCATGCATCATGTATTATCCCCTAATATATCTATATGATTAGACATACAACTGAATTTGAAGGATAAATATGATTTAGTTTATTAGATGACATGATAAAATTATTAGATTTTTATGATTGTGCTCATGAATGTTCAATAATTTATTTGTATCAAGGAATAATACATCGAATATTGGGATACCTTACTACTTGAAATCATTTTTGTGCTATCATTTTGTTGCATTTTTTATGAGGTATCCAACGAAATAGATATCTAGATCGCCAATGATGGCGAACTTAAGCCATGGCTTCATGGTTGGAGGCATCTTCCTTCACGTTCTTAACCCTCCTTCGAGGCTCATATTAAGCACTAATTGCTAATATTTCTAATCTTTCGCTTGTCGAATCTAAAAAATAGATATTCAATGATGCCTCCAACAAAATGATATAATTATTAAAATAATTATAAATTTGATTATCAAATAAAAAAATATAATTAATATTAAATTATTATTAAGTATGTAAATTTAAGTATAAGTTTATGAATGTTTTATATGATATTTAATAATTTAGTAAAAATTTAGGGATAGCCACTGCCTCCCCCAGCCATAATCAAGTTATACCACTGAATTTAGACGCGTTTATGGGTCAAGTCAAGCTTGTGCAGGCAGATAAATCAAGCTTTTCAATGATTATATTTAGTTTAATGCATTTACTTTGACGTCTCAGATAAGTCCAAAATTAGAGCTCGTCCATTAAAATAAAGATTTATATTTTGATAAAAAGGGAATATTCTCTCTCAATAATGCAATGGGAGAGGAGATATTTGCACGTTGCAATCAGATCTGTGTATTAAGTAATCTACGAGCTAATGTGATAGAGAGAGATAGAGAGAGAGAGAATAATATTTATTTATTCATTTATTTTTTGGGTTCCATTACAAAATTTGATTTTATATCGCAGAATCTTTACGCTATTGGCCCGTCAAATATGTTTAGACTACGTAACCCTACACGTGGCAACAGAGTCAACGAGGTTCCATTTGCACGAATCTCAAATCAACCCCCATGCATGAATCACATCCTGTGAATGTTTATTTGGGGCTTTGGGCGGGCCGCAGGGTTGGACCTGCGGTCTGCGTTTAGTGTAAAAAATCAAACGTAGTTTCAGATAAGATGGCGAAACGCGCGAATCAAACGGTACGGCGACGTTTTGAAAACGTCGCCCGCACTTATAAACTGCCCCAAACGGGTTAATTGTTTGAAAAAATGGCCTCATATTTATTTATAGGTATAAGAGGTGAGGATTTAAAATTTTATTTTTTGCTCTCTAATCATTAGTTCTATGAGGGTTATTTTAGCACATATACACGTGTCAAATATACTCACTGGTAAGGATTTTTTTCAGTTGGTAGATGGTTGTTGATTGCCGATTGGTACGTCTAAGGCTGATCGTCTTGTCTTAGCCTGATTAGTTGGTTTTAGGTCGTTCCTCCCGCCTTAGGCCAATCAGTCATATGTTCGATCATGCTGATTCGTTCCACTGTTGGAGAATTGCGGATTATCATCCGAATTAACGTCAGATAAAATTTTGACGTAAAATTAGTATTTGATTTGTATCCGTTTAGCGTCGCTTGTGGTTTTAAGATCAAAAGTTTTGACGCAAAAGAGTTGCGTCGAACTGCTGACGTTAAATCGACGCTCTAGTGTCTCATTAACTTCGGCATAGCTCGACCCTAAATTTACCTTTTTAGCATTGGAATTAACAGACACTAACTCCGATGTCCGCTAATTCCGACGCTAATGCCCTAATAAATACCAAATTCTGAACCGCAGCTGACACTCTATTTTCTTCCTGCCCATCTGACGTTCATCTCCTCCAACGCTCCTTCATCTCTCACCTTGGTTTCCAGCATTTTTCGGCTTGTTTTCCCCACTCAATCTTCCTCCAAAGTGAGAAACCGTCATCCACTCTTCCAAGCTTCGGGTTTACATAATTTTTTATATTTTTTTGTTAGATTTGCAATGCATAGATGTTAGATCTGAAATTACATAGGTTTGAGAAATGTGAATACATAAGAATTTTTTGCTATGTATGTAAATGCCCTCTAAAAGTCTATGCGCCTAAATATAAAAGATTAGGTGTAAGAATGTAAATGCATGGGAACTGACTTTTGTGCTATGTATGCAAATGCCCCCAAAAAAGTCTGTGCCTAAAAATGAAATTTTAGGGGTTAGAATGTAAATACATTAGAGTTTTGAGCTATGTATGTAAATGCAACCAAAAAAATGCTGTGCCTAAATATAGAAGCTTAGGTGTGAGAATGTAAATACATAAGAATTTTGTGCCTAGCTAATTTAAAATGTTGTGGTATGTAGTATGTACTATGCATGTAAAAGCCCCCAAAAAATTGAATATTTGAGATCTATGTGTCTAAATATGAATTTTATTTATGACACTTGGTTGGACGAAATAGAAAATATGGAGGTGATGATAATGGTGTTGTGGATGTGTTGATGTGTTACTGTATTGGTGTGTAGAAATGGTGATATTGGTGTTGTAGAGGTGTTAGTAGTGGTGTCGTAAATGTGTTGATCTGTGGAAGTATTGGCGTGTGAGGTGTTGGTAATGGTAATGTATAGTTGGTGTAGTGGTGTGGTGTGAAGGGGCATTGGTGATGATAATGTGGCATTCCATTTTTTTAATTTTCTTAATTGTGGTAAATATTTTTTGTAGCAAAAAATTATGTTGATTAATTTTTTTCATGTTAGTAATATAATGATTAAGATAAAAAAGGTCGGTTCATCTGCATGTTTCAGCTCAAAATCAGCTTGATCCCACTCAAATTTGAATCTAACTAACTCAACCTGTTCCAGCTCAAAATTGACTTATGACTGGTTATATTCAATTTTACTAAGCATTATATATATATATATATATATGTATATATATAAACACTAAGAGCCGATCTCTAGTCAGCTTGAGTTGATCCATATATAACTCGAAATTGGCTCGAAAAAAAAATTCGATCCAAACTTTCAGCTCATAGCTTGGCTCGTTTATTTCAATCCAAGCCAAATTTGGATCAACTTTTGAGTGATTAACAATCTTCGAGTTAAATTCACGACCGTATAAAAAACTACGAAATATAATAAAAAGTATACATTCTGATCGCAATTCAAAATTGTTTTATTGGAGTTAGAAACTAAAAATATTTTACTTAGCTTCCAAAGTAGGATAAAAAGTCAAAGGCATAGGCAATGTTTGATAAATAGCCATTTTTAGTAATTAGCAATATGAAATGTATACATATTGCTAAAGACATGCAATTAATATGTAATTTGTGAAAGCTTCTATTTTGGACATCTATCTAGAGGGGATGTAGGTTGCTCGCCAGACCATTCTGTACAGTTAATATAAAATGGACCACTGCCTCTTTTAATGTGAATTTTGATATTTAAAGGAAATTTGAAAAATAGAGTTAGTTTTGTGCTAGTTTTGCAAATAGTAAAGGTTTAGATGTCACATTCAAAATTATATTTCTAGCACATCTTCATTAATGATATTAGATTCCTTTGGTGGTGTGAATATTATATGCTCAATAACAACCTTTCTTTTATTAAACTTTGATCAATGATTGCATATAATAATAGATAGCCACAATTTTGGAGGGATGAATATATAGCATCTTGCTAGTTCCATATCTTTAAAAAAATCATTAATGCGAATATTATGGGAAACATTAACTATATCTTACCATTAATCAACAACTTTAGTGATGTTTAGCCAGAAGAACTAAGACCTAGTTCAAGATGGCTAGATAGCTTAACTAAATTAAGTCTATCGACTGACTCGATCGGAGAGTTATGCCAGATACCTCGTCTATGGTCCACATACAAATGTCTGACTAGACTGAAGCAACTGAACGGCTCACTAAGAAAACTTGACTTACTCGACGACCAGTTTAGAAGATCTATCCATGAGATGAATCGGTTTAAGAAGATCAACACTTTCTATGATGGAGTTGAACCAAAGAAGTTATGACGAGAAAAAAAAAAATTTTATGTGAAATGATTACTCATATAATGTGTGCAATGAGTGATTATTTATAACATATAAACTAATCTCTTTATAAATAAGAGAATCGCCATAAAATAAGGAAATGTAACCTAAATTATTGAAATTTGAAGGACTCAATTTTATT